>JAPKLX010000027.1:3409088-3428827 GCA_026898415.1 Leonotis leonurus
CTCTGGAATGCACGGGTATCAGAATTTTGCGTTTCTTCGTATATTCAAATACTACATCGAGTTAGGAGTGATGTCCAATTTGAATCTTTTGATTTCGTTGAGTTTTGAATTTTCTACGATTTTTACAAAATAGTAGCGCAAAAATGTTAAATTTGGCAGTCATTGATTATTACACAATGGTTTTGTTCTATTGTAGGTACTTTTCCCCGTCTTCATCAATCACCATTTTGTGCTTGTTGCTGCTGACATGAATACACGGCAGTTCATGTTGTGTGATTCATTGTGGCATAAAATGAGTGAGGACGCCAAAAAAGAAAAACTATCTTCATTGACACCTTTGTGCTTTATGTTGCCATTCGTTATGGCACGTGCATTCTATTGGATACATCAAGAGTTAGGGCTCAAAGAGGTTATAGCTCCGTTCAAGTGGACCATTGCGCCTCCTTCGGAGTTATTCAAGCAAGTTGATAGCCATAGTTGTGGTCCGTTTGTATGCATGACTGCAGAACGTATTATTAGTGGTAGTCCTTCAATACAATGGGGCAACAAAAATGTGAGAGCCTATCGTAAATTAGTAACCCATAGGATTTTCTCTCATTGTAGTTGATTATTATTTGCACATTTGGTATTACTTAGATTTAACATTTGGTTTGGATTTTATAAAGTTTATTACATTTGGTATTACTTAGATATAACATTTGGTTTGATGTTGATTTAGTTTTTACATTTGCTATTATTATTATTATTATTATTATTATTATTATTATTTAGTTTATTAAATACGTTATTAAAATCTATAAAGTTTAGTTGTTTAGTTTATTATTAATATTATTTAGTTTATTACATTTGCTACTTATAAAGTTTATTTAGTTGTTTAGTTTATTATTATTATTTAGTTTATTAAAATACGTTATGTGCTACATGGGATTTGCCAAAAATAATACAAATAAAAAAAAACACACCAATAGGATTCGAACCATTGGCATTTATTTTGCAAATCAATAGGGCCATATCAAACCAAATGGGCTACTGCAATCTTTCAATTATGAAACACAAATAAACTTAAATATAGTTTTGAAATAACAAACACAAAATGATTAAGCAAGTGTGGATAATGGGATTCGAACCCATACCGTTTCAAATACATAACCTATATACGCTTATCAAGATAATACAATCACATCCATAATGCATTTAGACAATCCAATCACATAACAACATCCATAATGCATTTAGACAATCCAATCACATAACTACATACATAATGCATAAGATAATACAATCAACATGACAACATCCATAATGCAAAGATAATATAATCGTACTACAAATTCAACATTGAAATAATCTGGACATTTGTGAACATCTCACCGTCTTGTAGTGCCCGATGATTCTGCCCACCCCCTACGTCTACTCATCCTCGATCTACCCGGCATTCTTATTGCTTTGTTTGGCAAAATCTCAATGCTTGAGATATTTTCGGGCAAATTCCAACTTTGCTTTGGAGGAATTTGAGATATAACACCTTTATACACATCTACAACTGATGATGATTTGTAATAGTGTGCTACAAAATCAATCGTAGTTTTTCCAGATTTCCTGCACAGATAATTAAATTCTTAATAAAAACTAAAAAAATAATAATCTAATTTAATTCTCAACTTCAGCATAATATAAAAGTACGTACGTAATTCCTGCAATAGCATGAGAACAAGGGATCCCGTCGTATTGAAATTCCATGCATTCACATGTCCACGCTCCAATATCTACCAACAATGATCGATTGTCTGTTTCAATTCGGTGTCGATCATCACCTAGTGGAATGGCTCTGTATGTATGAGATCTCTCAATTTGGATACACAATTTGCGTCTTACCTCTTCAGGAAGTGGATGTCTCTCCCTGTTAGCAGCTACAAGTCGTTTTCTAAACCAATCCTCACAAATCATTCTTACTGACTCGATGCATGCATAAATAGGAAGACGACGAGCCCATAAGAGTGTACGATTGAAGCTCTCAGCTGCATTGGACGTTAAGAAGCTGTACCTTTGAACATGACATTTCGACCGAGCCCACTTAGCAGGTCCAATGTTCATTAAGTGATCATAGGCCTGCACCTTGCCAACTTGAATCATGTTCATTCTTTTATCAAATTCGGCCTGTTTGTATGTGTATGCAGTCTTCTGAAACAACCCTAGAGTAGTTTTACCAAATCTTTTCAAATTGTTACTAAGATGGTAGTAACAAAGGCCATGAGTTGCTTCCGGAAATACAACTCTCACTGCATGCTCAATCGACACATGTTGATCAGACACAATTAATGTTTGAGACGTGCTCCCATATGCTCTTCGTAGCCGTGTCATAAACCATACCCAAGACTCATTATTCTCAATTGGGCCGATTCCATACGTCAACGGATACACTTGTTCATTTGCATCCTTTGTTACAGCAACAAACATAATTCCATTATTTTTCCCCTTCAGGTGAGTACCATCGACTACGATTACCGGCCTCATGCACAAGCCAAATGCTGATCTGCATGCACCAAGAACCACAAATACATGACGAAACCTGTTGTCTGCACCAATGTCGATATCTGTGATCGTGCCCGGGTTTGTCATCTTTAACATATGCAAATAACCAGGCAGTTGTTGAAATGATTCATCATATTTACCATATATCATCTCAACAGCATGGTTTCTACCTCTAAGCGCCACATCATAAGTTACTTGCATACCAAACAGAATCATCAACTCGTTCTGAATAACTTTGGGCTTTAGAATTTCATTTGTGTTTCGCATTTTCTTTGCAAAATATGCACCGATGACTTTTGTGTGTACCTTTTTTGATGCGATATTTGTGATGCAATCACCGCACGTGTGCTTGCCACAAAACTTTGATACAAGCCACGGCCCACCATGAGATAAAGCACGAAGCTTGAATGAACATTCTTTGCTTTTCTTGCATTGCCAAACCAATCTGGTTGTGTCTGATCTTGTCACCCTATACTCTGCTTTGTTTTCAAGGTTCCACAAACCAACTGTGATGCTAAGCTGCTCCTTATCATCAAAAAGAGATCCTTCAGCCAACTCTTCTAGTATTGGATTTTCTTCACAAAAGAAATCTGAAGCTGTAGCATTAGGAGGGACCATTGGAATTAACCAATTGCCTAGGTATCCTTCTGGGATTTGGATTTCATCAGTATCACCAGCATTAGGATACATAAGTTCTAACAAATGTCGCATTCCCCCTTCCTCGTGAATCCATGCAGCGAATTCGGCAAAAACAGATCTGTTAAAGGTCAAATCACCTTGATCTTCAGATTCAGAGCTCTCTGATGACGGAACATAATCAGAGTCATCATCATCCTCCTCATCGACATAACAATCATCATTTCCTTGTCCCTGTCCCTGTCCCTGTCCCTGTTCTACTTCCACTTCATGTTCTTGTCCCCAGCCATGATATTGATCATCACCCTGCCCCTGATATTGATCATCACCCTGCCCCTGATATTGATCTTCACCATGAACCTGATACCGATCTTCACCCTGACCCTGATACTGCTCTTCACCCTCATCATATCCATAACAAGCATTATTCAAGTCCGAAATCACATTTACTCTGCTAGTCGAACCGAAGTTCATGTCTGAAGGGTAATAATCATCAAACCAATCTGTCGAGGCTGCAAACCTTCTGATATTTTCTAGTTCATCATTCAGGTTTGAGCTTTGTGAAGGTCCACCCATATCAAACGAAGATGGGTCGCTATAAGTAACATATACCGTAGGACTGCCGACGTTCAAGCATAAAGCAACTAATTCTGCATCGTTTGTCAACATATATTTCATCATTTGTCCACTCCGCAGTGCCGATAAGTAATAAATTTCATACTCTCTCCCCGGCGACATCAAAATGTTATTAATGCAAAATCTAAGATTATAGATCGAAATGGCATTTCTAGGAAGTGCTGCAATCTGATCCCGTCCATTCACGTAGCTACAATCAACCCAATAACCTCCGAACTTAACGTTCACAATTTGACAATCCATCGTCTACAAATTGAAAATGAAATTATACACAATTGCATTCGGATTTTATCTAAAAAATTTTCATAAACACTTTTTCAACGTATAAGATATTGATAATCAATAAAACACATGATATAAACACTATTATTAGTGAACCGCTAGATGGAGCATGATGAACCGCTAGGTGTAGTTTGACCATGTCCCTGGCGGTTCAAGGGTCTTCATCTAGCGGTTCAACCGTAAATGCTTTCATTTATCACTATAGTACACGAAAATCATAATATTTAGTTAGATTAAGCAACATGAAACTCATATAATCTATTACAAATATCAAAATAACATTTTCATGTAAACCTAGTGAGAACCTATCATTTACCTAAACCAATATACTAAAACATTCACAAATATCATCTACTACAAGATCCATCATGAACCGCTAGACGAAGACCTATGGACCGCTGGACGAAGATTGCGCGAGGTACGAGCGGTCCATGCAACTTCATCTAGCGGTTCATTCATTATGTGAACAATAGCAACATATTAATGCAATTACCTGGTTTGTATCTTCGATATCACTCTGTTTGAAGTTAGACACGAGATAATTCGATGAGAATGGTTTCAACGACCTCTTGCTTTGTTTGGGAGTGTTTTGACTTTGGTTTGGAATGTTTTGAATGTTAATCATACGAAGGAATCTTATGCAATATATATCAAACAATATTTATTCAAAGCATCATATGTTATATATATCAAACAAACATAATAGTCCAAAAATTATATTGTAATCAAGTGCACAATTATTTCTCAAAAAATGTGCTACAATTGTGTAAGAATGTGTAAGAGTGTGTAAGATATATATATTTTTTAAATCAAATGGGTATTTTCTACATGTGTAACAATGTTTTGGGTATTTTGTTCATGTAATTTTTCAAAGTGGGTACATTTCACAATTAACACTAGTTGTTATTATGCTTAAAAAAATATACTCCTTTTAGTTTCTTTTTATTGGCCTCAATTTTTTTAGCACACATTAAAAAATCACTTTATCAGTGAATTTAACTATAAAGATTCCATATATTTAATTTTTAATGAATCCTAACTAAATTTTTACATGTAAATGAAGTAAACCATTCAAAAGCATGAATAAAGTTTTATACTTTATAATTTGAAACATCCAAAAATTTTAAACTTGAAATTTTTAACCTTCCAATATCACCATAAATAAAGAGTATCATTACAACACAACAACAAGTTTTTTCATATAAAATCTAAAATCCTACAAAATCTAAAATTTTGAAATGAAGCAAATGAAAGATTTATCAATATCTAAAAAACATGAGATGATTTGATTCCTTAGAGAAGGCAACAATAATGGCAAACTTCAAAAGAGGAGAAGGGCTGCTATAGTGGCGAAGTTTTCCAGAGCTGAGCAGTTATACGCATTTGGGCTCAAGCAAGAAAACATATACGATTTGGTCAACATTTAACACTGCCATATGAAAAACGAATCCAAGAGCTAAGAAAGTTCACATAGATTTGACGTTATGTCGAGTTTGGGATTGAGAAAGAGATCAAACCAAAGGAGGCTAGCACATAAAGTTGGCTACTCTAAAATTGCAGTGGGAAAATGAATTAAGAGAGGATTGATCAAGGCACACACCAATGCAATAAATTTAGACTTCATTGTTCCTAATAAACAAATCAGGCTAAGATTCAGTCTTCAATCTATAGAAGTAGACAAAACAATGAACATATTGAGGTTTAAGAACATGAATAACATATTTCACATATATGAGAAGTGGTTCCATGTGACTAAAGGAGTGCACAAACATCACCCCATGAGAGAGAGCAAGAGCCACACAGAATATGCAAGAACAAAAAGTTCATAAGAAAAGTAATGTTCATGTGTCCAGTTCGCAAACCAATATTTGGTTCATATGGAACCTTGCTTTTCGATGGCAAAATTGTATTTTTCAATTCACACAAGTCTCAACCAAGAGATCAAGTAAAAAAACAGATCTGCTGAAACAATGGAAACAAAGTCAAACCAGTCAGTCACCAAAAAAAGTTGTCATAGATTGCCTAATCAATCACGTATGAAATTATAGAGAATGTTTGTGACACACCATTGATTGATATGGACGAGCTTGGTCTTACTCCATCGCCGTAGAGAGATTGGGAACCCCTAAATCAAATAGGGAGAGAGGGGTTTTAGGAACAACCACCCCTCTTCAATTACAAGGAGAGAGGCATCAAGAATCTGTTGTGAGCTTTCCTCATCCATTTCCATCGTCATCTTATCACACGCCTTGGTTGCAATAACTCATTTGCCAACATATGCCTCCAAAGTTAGCAAAAATCCTTAAGGTATGAAGTCTTCAAAAATGATTTCTTCAATTACAGAAAGAGTGTTTCGGTCATCGAAAACCTTAGCTCTTTATTACAGAGATCTACATGTTTATAGAAGGCGAGAGATGAGAGTTTGGCTTCACGAAGAGATTTGTGGACTCTTACATCACATATTTCAAAATCCTCAGCGGAATCATCATTGATCTCAGCAGGGTGGGTGGAATCATCATTGATCTCAGCAGGGAGGGATTTCTGAAGCTCACTAGTAAGAATAAATCGAGCCATTATGGTAAATAGGGAGTTGCACATGAAAAATGTAAGATTTTCAACAAATGAGAGAAACAGAGAAAGAAGCGAGAGATTTCACATATATAGTGAGAGTTAGATGAAATGTGGCACCCTACATTCAAATTTTAGAGTTTTGTTCAACTCCCTAATAGAGTATTAATATGCCAAAAATGACATGGGTCATTTGACATTCAAATTTTAGAGTTTTGTTCAACTCCATAATAGAGTATTAATATGCCAAAAATGACATGGGTCAATTCAAATGGAACAGACTGTCCGTCCCTTTAGACATGCACATGATGATGTAGTTGTCCATACAAATTAGAGACGAGAGAAAAGTATTAGAAATTTCTCCAAGTATAAATATTGTAGGAGTGTAGGATCATTCGAAAAGATATTAATAAATAAATTGACACCTCCCAACAACTACTGTTATATAAGGGTAGGGCTGCAAACGAGCCGAGCTACTCGGAACTTACTCTGTGCTCGATTCGGTAAAAGCTCGTTCGAGCTCGAACTCGTTAACAAACGAGCCGAACTCGAACCCAAAATCGAGCTCGACTAAATTAACAAGCCGAACTCGAGCAGTATGGTATTCGACTCGTTTTGCTCGCGAACATGTTCGGCTCGTATATTAATCGAGCCTGTTCGCAAATTCTTAATCGAACCTCTAATCGAGCCTGTAAACGAGCTTTAACATTTATGTGTAAGAAATTGTATTGAAATGTTAAAAGAATATATGTTTAAATTATGCATTTTGAACGAGCTCGAACTCGAGCTTTTCAAGAGCCAAATTCGAGCTCAAGTCCGAGCCGGACACGAGCCGAACTCGAGCTCAAATATTTTATCTCGAGCCGAGCTTGAGCACGAATTTAAAGTTCGAATCGAACTCGAACCCGAGCCCGAACATGCAAAATGTTAAACGAGCCGAACCCGAGCAGACCACTACTCGGCTCAGCTCGGCTCATTTGCAGCCCCGTATAAGGGAAACCGATCTGCCCAAGAAATCAAGAACATAACGATGACACCCAAATTTGGTCTAATAGAACATGACGATGAAACCCTTAATGACTTAGCAGTGCCGAAAACTTCTCAATTACAACAATGGAAGAAATTCAATGTACCATATACATAGACAGATAGTATTACTAACACCAAAACTCCACCCATCCCACGATAAAACACAAGACAACATAATTTTACCTCCAACTACAATATCAAATGTTAAAGCTAGTGCATCTAATAAAAGCCGTACCTAATTTACCCTACAATGCTAAAGGACCATCAGGAAAGTCTACAGACCACTCAATACATATAATTCACCTTTTTCGCTTCTTCCCACCCTTAGTCTCACTTTCTCGTGATTTGGCAGTATCTGTGGCTTTCCCTTTGGCTGTTTCTGATGATTTTGAAATGTCAGGTGTTTTTTCCTTCTTCTGGTCAGTTTCTTTCACCTTTGACGAACTAGATTTTGTTGTTCTTGGACCACCGGAACCAAGGGTTCTGCCACCATGTGGGGTTTTACCTTTTGACTTGGGAGTCCTCAAGTTATCTTGTTTCAAGTTTTTGCCAACATCCTCCTTAGATCTTCCGGATGCTTTAGCAGAATCCACTTGACCTTTGGCCCCAACTTTGTGTGACTGATCTTTAGATTTATCGTCTACAGATTTTTTACTAGGCTTTGGGTAGTTTTCTTTGGACACTGAGACTATTTTCCCATCATCCTTAAATTTTCCACCAGATTTCAATGCAGTATCTTTTTGTTTACTGGAGATTGAAAATCACCTTCTGTTATTCTTGAAATGATCATCGCAAATGCTGCATGTTAAGATAGAGAGGAAGGGAAACAGACCTTTTAGGTGAACCCTCCACCTTTTGACGTTTGCTGGTCATTTCAGAACTTGTTCTCCCTTTCTTCTTCATTTTTCTGATCCAAGGATAGCATACTTAAAGCTTAGCCGGGAACTGATGTCTCGGTAGATCATTATTTTCTAAATTGATGCAAAACCAACAAGTGACAAAGAGAAACAGACAAATTTATCCACTACCCTCAAAACATGCAAGAAAATGTAAGCCTAGCAGGTGTAGTAAGGATGTTTCATCCTAGCACCATCCTATGGTTTCCTTTAATAGTGGTCAGTGTCTGTGAAGCAAGAAACATGCACATGTAAAGAGAAAATTTTCTTTGTTCGATCAAGAAACATATCACTACTTGATAACAAGGTGAATAAAATCCTAGAGGCTACCTAATCTCAATCTTGCCTCAGGTTCTCAAATCATACCCGTGACCATACTCAAGGTTGAAGCGTACGAGCATAGAAACTTACATGCCAGATGAAGTATCATGACTTGAATGTTCAACATCCTGGTCCTGGTCCTGTTCACAGAAAACGTAAAGAACTTGAAGACAAAGCAGATAATCATCTACGCAATGAAAAACAAGGAAGTCAAAAAGCTCCTCTGTATGTATATAAATTATAAAGTTGTTTACCCCATTTGAACTCACATCATCTTCAAGAAGTTCCCACCGTTCTTTTTTTAGGTTCAGAAACTCTTCATCACCATCATTATACAAGACCTACTTATAACATAAGCATTAAGCGAGATTAGAGTTTTAAAGCAAAAACATCAATAAAAAAATGCACCATCAAATTTGAAACTGACCCTATGCTTGTTCTTGGCAGAATCAAAAGATTCAACCACACCCTCATAAAACCTGGTAACAATGAACAAAAAGAAAAGAATGGTCCCATTCTGTTATTAATTACATTTAAACAATACATGAAATTTAAAATAAACAAGAAAGCATATCACTTACGCTCGATCATTCGGCCACCACACTTTAACCTTTGAACCAACCAAATTCTTCCCGGTCTCCACTGATGCCTAGGCAACAATATATAAAAGAAGGCAATTCAATGGTCTGACTTGCATTCAGATATAATACTTCGAGTGTGTAAATGTAAATTCCCGTCCAACAATCTCCTATCTTGTCAAATCGGCTTATAAATATATGTTCATTTACAGTTGAGAAAACAAAAAAAAATAAATACAGAAGACATAAAGATTGACAGAATGAAAAAAAATGATTTTGGGGTGTAGAACCACTTAAAGAATTGACTTTCTAAAACTCACTAGTCACAACATATGTATTCAGTTGTTACAGTGAGCAACATGAGGAAACATACTCCTTAACTAATCTACAACCATGAAAGTTTGATATCTACGAAGTGCTAGTTATAGTTGGTGTCAGCTCTAACACTTATACAATAAACGCTGGTCATCTGATATTTCACATATAACACAAATATTTTGAGCATGATATAATTATATATACAAATAGAGTAACATACAATTGTTCGGAAGTTCTTAATCAGCATATCTTAGTTTCAAAGGAATATAACAGCAAAATTTTAAAACAAGAAAATTCCACAAAAAGGAATTGCTCATACTGATACAACAGCTACTCGAAACTTACAAGTTACAAACTAAGTATTAGGAGTACAATCACTACAATGCACTCGGTCCATTTGTCATTGAACATTATACTTCAGGGATACTGGTGAAATATATCCCAAGGTTCAGTTGTGCATAAAGTTTGAAAGTCCCAGAAATATATTCAAAGTTCATACCTTCTCTTTTCCTGGAGTAAGCTTTCTATTGGTGCTTGATCTTGGAGTTTCTTCCTGAACTCCTTCATGTTTTGTGGATTTTGATTGGGATTTCCGTGGAGTAACTGTGTCCTACAATAAGAAAAAACAAGATGGATAAGAGAGTGTCAATCAGAAATACTAGAAACTAATAAGAAGTTCTAGAAGAATCCTAGATTACTTTGCCATGATCTTCCCTTGCAGAAGATTTTGGAGTATGTTTTTCAAAGGTAGGTTTTCCACGTGCACTCTTTTTCACATCTTCCTTTCTTAAAGACAATCCATAATCTGCCTTATTACTAGCACCACAAAGCTTTTCTACCTGGTCCGGTGATTTTCTTTCTGAATAACTTGCACATGCATCATCATTCTTTGATGCAACTTCTTCAGTCAATGGTTTATCCTTGTCAGCTGACTCATTAGCTCGCTTTTTCCCAGAGCGCCACTGCTTCATTACTGCCTTTTCAGATGCAATCTTAGGAGCAGTATCCTTAGATGTGATCTCTTCATCAACAAACTTTTTTTCCCTTGTTTCCTTAATCTCTGTTTCAGATAGGCTCTCATCACGATGGCTGCCACTTTGTGCTGGAGATGCTTCAATTGGAGCCTCAACAGGATTAGATGTTTCAGTTATAGCCTCATCACTCATGTCCTCTCCTTTGTCCAAAGATTTGACAACTTCAACATGTTTATACTCAGACGGAGAGGTAGCTATGTCTTTAAGGTCAGTATCATGGTTTCCATCCTCCTGCTGCGCTTGGTGAGCTTTGAATGTTGAGTTTGCATTAATGTCGCCGTCAGAATCAATCTTATTTGAAGTATTTGCCTCTGTAATAATTTCATTGACACCATTAATCACAACTGAATTCAGAGATCTGATAGAAGTGGAATCTTTATCCTGGAAGTTGATCCTGTCCCCATCCTTATCAGCAGCCTGCACATAATAGTTAGACAATAAAGATTATATAATGAAAAAAAAAGTAAAACCTCTCAATTTCCTAGAGAAAGTATCATGGATAACAGCTTTGTCTTTTTTGATATACATTTTGAACTGCCCCAATACTAAATTATGCAAAATTGTTTCAATTGCACGACCAAGATAACCACTATCTCCTCAAAACCCTTATATGTATAAAGTTATACAAGACTAGAACAGTCAACGACTCAACATGAAGAATAAAATCTTTGAGTTATTAATTTCTCTTTAGTAATTATTCTAAAAGATCAAAGGAAAGAAGGCGAAGGTATTACCCAATAACATGATAGAAACTAATTTAAAGCACTAATGGCATTGATGTATATGTTGATGTAGAACATTTCGACACTTGGATGCACACAAACCACATCAAGTGAAAAGTTTACACGTCCTTGGAATAGATACTCGAACATGGACGTTGCAGAAGAATGCAAGAATGCAGATTTAAATTGCAGCTAGTCTTCTTACTAATATGGTTTTTTTTTATGGTAATCAAGCAATAAACATGAGAAGCTTCGGTTATTTATCTTAACTAAACTGTGTTACACACATACCGGAGTATCTGCATTACAATCTGGAGAAGCACTGGTACACTTCCCCTCAACTACCTAAAACAGAATATAATAGAACATCAATATTAACAAGAAAACACAAACTAAATTATAATATCATCTATCAGCATTTACAAATGGCATCACATAAAAGAGCCCAAGCCACAGGCTTCTTGACCGGCGTTTTTACCAAATCCAGAGGAATACTGCTTCACAATCAAAAGTTCATGAACAAAGATACAGTCATACTGTGGGCTCAAATCATAAGATGAATGTCATATGCATGTGCACCGTCGTGCAACAGAGCAAAAAGGGTGATATCCTGTCCCATTTCAGGGAAATGGATCAACAAAAAATAATTAATGCAACTTAAATGATGAAGAGTAGTCCTTTACATATAATCGACAACAAAAGAAGCACAAGGCCCAAATTAGAGTGGCTATAAGCAGCAGCTAGCTAAATATCTCAAAATTTCAGTAAAATAAAAACTTCAATCAATAGCAAACATATGGAATCGTACCAGCTGGTTTGACATGCTTTCATTGCTATGCCTTAAAGTGTCAGTACTCTCTTGACAAACAGAAGCTACAACTTCGCTATAATCATCCAATGATGTATCTAAGGCTGCAACTGCTTGTCTTAAATAAGGTCTAAGCTTGTCAGTTGTATTCTGAATTACTCTCTCGGCTAATTTCCTTGCAATCGGCGTAGCATCCTGCCAATGTATTTCTGTCAGCATCTCGTGGAACATTGCATAAAAGAGTTACAAAAGAAAGACCAGGAAATTCACCTGATTGTTTCTTCTCAAAGTATCCAAAAATGGAGCAAGCAGTTCTGTAGGGATATCTTCACTTTCTTCTAGAACAAGCGTCATAATAGTCTCCATGGATGCAAAAATGATTTCAGCATGATAAGATCTGGGAGAAACAAAGCAGGACATGAGCAATTTGAGGAACTAATAAGTTTTATCATATTACGTCTGTATAAATCATTAGAAACTAGAACTCCTAAAAAACAAACTTCTATCATAACTTGAATTACTTTCAAATCATGAAAGTCATTTGATGTTTTTAATGTTTATGACCAGCTGATTCTTCTGTCATCTGTTTATGTAATCCCTATGTCCCATTATTTATGGCCAAAATGTTAATAAAACACTTACATTTTTGGTCAAATGAAACCATGAATAATAGTATGAAAAGGAAGTGAAAGAAAAGAGGTGAAAAGGAGATGGGAGTGGCTGATCAACATGTGATACAAAACTTACCTAATAGCTTTCAGAAAGTATTGGAACATGTCAATAACCATCTGGTCACATTCTAAATCCAACATGATGACACAGGACCTCACTTTGGCCACAGTTTCTAGTATGGCGGCCCTCTTTTCATGGGATCTGCTGGAAACGTCTGACATATTCTCAAAAGATGATACAATCAATTGAAAGACATCCTGAAACCAAATGAAGCGTGACAACCAATACCAAGACAGAGGAAGAGGAGAGGGAGATAAAAAAAATATATCACCTTCATCTTGTCATCATCATATGGAGCATCCGGAGCAGTAATTCTGGTTATCTCGCTGATACAGGAAGCTACACCTACTTTTACATCAATATCAGAATGCTTCAGAAGCACCTCGGTTACCAGTGCATCCATTAGCGGAGTAAGGGTAGTTAGCATTGATTTAGGAGGAGACTGCTCGACTTTTGATAAGAGCTCCTCAACTCGCTTGAAGCAAAAATATATTATTGTAAACCACGTGGCAAAAAAAGGTGAAAACTTTAATAAGTTCGGATTCATTCATCCTCAGTTCCTCTTATAGAATATGCAAATATATATGCATATTAGCATCCCTAATATAGAACTGCATAAGATATTATGCGAATCACGTGACCTAGGATTATTCAAAACATTTAGAAATTAGAATTTAAGGCCATATGTTTTGTCAATTGTCAATCCAGTTCCAACAAGTTCTCTACAGCTAGTGCTCAGTCAACAAGAGAAAAAATGTAATTAGAGAATTCCATTTTGAAGTGTCAGCAATGCCTGTGCAGGTTTCTGACCCAATTAGTTTATTCAGTGAACGCAGCTCACTCAGTTTTATGCATAAACCTCAATTAAACAACATGCATAACCTATATGTATAACCATATTGCATCATTCAATTAGGTGCGACGGACCCAATATTTACCTACGTAAATTAACAACCCATAATTTCGAGAAAATGCATAACTGATAACCATAAATACGGTGACTATTAGCCGTAAGAAAACGAAACACCCACAACACATGCAGGAGAATGGGTAAGGGCGGGCATTGGGAAGTTACATCGAGGAGGTGGAGCAATTGATCAAGCGATGAAGGAGGTTGAGAGAGACTTATTCCAGCTGCGTTAAGCCGCTCTTCCAGTTCTTTGTCGGAAAGTGGAGGCATTTTCACTCTGCTATCGGGTCTTTCTTTTTTATACGCGAAAGCAACAACGAAAAGACAGACAATAGTCGTTTGAAAAGCATGAACAGATGGGCAGGCTATCAACCACGAAACCCTAGTCGAAGGGGAATTCTATTTGGGTTTAGATAACAATGAGAAGTAGTTTCCGTTGAGATATTTAAAATTGCAATTCCCGAACCCTAAAATTGAGCAATGAGTGATGGAGAGGGAGAGGGGAAGAGGGATACCGCTATTTTACTTAGGTGTGCACAGTACACAGTAGCAGCACTCCCAATCACTATATGACGAGTATATTATTATTAATACCGTTATAATGTTGAATTATACATGACATTCTAAAATATCTCTAATCTTATTTATCTTAACTTCTCAAATTTTTGAAATTAAAAAATTCATATTAATCACATACTAGTGTATGACCTGTCAAAAATCGACAAAAAATTATTTTATATTATAATTTATAAATATAAATTTTAAAATATTATATATTGGATGAATTAAAAATATTATTATTAAAGATGCAATAATTTTGTTTAAAATATAAATTTTAAAATATTATATATTGGATGAATTAAAAATATTATTATTAAAGATGTAATAATTTTGTTTAAAAAGTAATACTATAAATTTTACATTATTGATACTCCTTCTGTGCCGCTAAACATGTCATGTTTTATTAAAATAATACACTCATCTGAATATAAAACATGACATATTTAGCGGGACGGAGGGAGTACATTACAAGAAGTAAAATTATTATTTACCCTAATTTATTGTATATAAAATTAAATACATTGGTAAAAAATCACATTACATATATTTTATTACATGATTGCAAATCCATGCTACATGTAAAATTATAAAATATAATTGTTAGATGCAAACTTATCCTGTGTACAATTTCAATTAATTAACTATTTGTTTTATAATTAGTATAATTATCCTTACTTTTATGCTTTATATAATTCTTTATAGAGAGATATGTTTTCCAACCACAACATTTTATCTGTGCAATAGATGTATCTTTGCAACTCTCTTCATTCTTTATTTTTTTCGTATATGAATGATTCTTAATGTGGAAATGATTGTTTATTATAGAGATTTTTTTAGGGAGTTTATTTTTTTGAAGAAAAAAACAAATGAAGAATATAACCAAAGCTCAAAAGGCGGGCATCAATCACCAAAGTTGAAAAAAAAAAACAAAAAAAAAAGTAAAAAGATCTATCTATAACGGAATCTGAAGTTAGTATAACGATGCTGGTGACTGTAGGTATGCATATGCTGTTGCATCTGCATTACATGGTGTGGGTAACATTTTGCATAAGGAGTTCATGATTCAGGTGAGCCTAATTACTCTCACTTCTTCCCCATTCCATTTTGGTAGTTGATTTGCGGCTCTAAAAATATACTATTCTAGTTTAGATAGCATATAAATTTGTTGCTTATTACCATTGCTCTCATCTTTATAACCCTTTCCTTCATTGATGCATGAAAGCAAGCCAAATAGTTCAACATCTGTATGCTTCTTATTCAATTTGCTTTCATCTTCAAATCTCCTGGTTTCATGACACTTGAAAATCCCCAGAAAACATCAGTTGAGAGTATTAAATTTGTTTATGTTAAAATCTCAAAATTAGTTGCACCTTTGGTTCAAGTTCCAGTTTCTAAATTTTCCAAGGCTTGTTGCTACAACTACGAAAGAGGTGAAAGAAAATACACCTTGCAGTTAGTACTCATATACTATTGTTTTAAATAGATTATGTGATACTTGTGAATGACCTAAAAGGTTGCATATCATGTGTAATTCTCTACAGCCTCCTTGGGACACGACAATTGGGAAGTCTTACTTAATTCATTATACATACGGATGCGATTATGATCTACAGGTATATCTTCTTAAGCTTGCATGAGATCCTTTTTGTTTGTTTGTTTTTTTTTTTTTTGGGTTTTTTATCCTTCATACATATACTCATCAATTAGTATAGGGAACCTTTTGTCTATAATTACATATAGAAGATACATATGTCTCCTGTCAGGGTAAGATGACTTACGGAAAGATTGGAGAGTGGAGATTCGACAAAAGATCGTACGATAGCACGTGGCCTCCAAAAAATCTTTCTTTGCCACCAGCTGGTGTCCCAGAAAGCGTGGTATGTTATCTTATGATCTCTAACTAATAACCGTTGCCTCCATGAATAGTAGATTCATGATATGACATGGGCGCAGGTGACATTGGTGACGATGGTGAATGAAGCCACTGCAAATATTCCAAACTGGGGTTCCTAAACTCCAACTTTTGCATGTATTATTCGTCATCAGCATTTAGCTACTTACCTCATATGATAGATATGTGGGTGTTGATAAAAAGGATTACAGTGACAGTGGCCTTTCTCCTCTTTCGAGCTCTAGCGGAGCATAGTCACCTCCTCATATGCTACTCTCTTCTTTTTTTTTTTGGTTTTTGTTTTGTGTACACAAGTCCTTGGACTGTTAATCTTTGACTCAACGTACATCAATTTTCAATATGTTTCTGCTCTACACTGCCCCCAACCCCCTCTCTTCTTCTACGAGATAAGTTAATGATAAGATAATTTCTCAAGTCAACTAGTTTCCAATAGTTTGGTGGATGTACAAAGTTTGGTTTAAAATGGCTTGTTCTCACTTTAAATTATACTATTATTTGTTCATTTTGTGAAGTCCAAGTTTATATTGTTCTTTGTTACATGTTGCCTTGGGCATTAATGATTACCTATTTTCCATCCCAATTTCCTGTTATAATCATCATAGTTAGAGAGCGTTTGGCTAAGCTTATTTTAAGGAGCTTATATGTTGTGAAAATAAGTTGAGATGGAGCTACTTATTTTTGGGAGTGATATAAGCTCCAACCATCCTGTACAGAAAATAATTTGTGAAAATAAATTGAGGTGGAGCTACTTAGTTCGGTATTTATACTATATTTGGGCTAGAATTTCCTACGGAGTACAACAAGCATCTGGGAACAGAAAATCGAATAATAGCGTAATTGATAATACCAACTAAAGAATTAAAAACGTCAGATCATTCGAAACCCCCAAATGACGCTCTCCAACCATCATGTACAGAAAAAAGGTAAAACTCTTTAATCTTTCTTGATAATATTTTTTTATATTTTCACCGCTCAAAGTCCCACATTTTTTTTTATAGGAAATGATGGACACGGCAACTATATTTCAACAGTACTGCGAAACCATTGATGGGATTTCTAAAATATCCATTCCAGAGAATCGAGAAATCAAGAAAAGTTTTTATCTCTGAAATGGAGGCCTCGTCTAAGCAGTACACGCAACAAGAAAAGCGTTTGTAGAGTCGAATGCAGTCAATGAGGAGTGCGGCTCGTGAAATTCAAATAATCGACTTAGGACAGGTGAAAGGTGCTGAAGATTTAATCACTAGACACGGTTTAGGGCTGACAAGTTCTTCACGACGAACGAGGAGTGCGGCTCGTGAGAGAACGAAGCATATTTTACAAACTTTTATTTCGCTTAAGCAATTTCTAGTGTTCTGCAAACTGCACAAACTTATTCAAATTCAAGTTTCTGAGAACTGCAAATAAAAGTCTATAATAGATTCAGAACATTTGAGACAATCTTTTTAGAACAATCATTTTAGAACATTTGAGACAATATTTTTAGAACATTTTACAATACTCTACATCTAATTTTGCACCAATTCCATAAAACTATTTACGTATTTGATTTTATATTTTGTTAGACATTGTCGTAATATATTATTATTTTTAAATTATACTTTAATAAAATTTAAAGGCCTAATTTTATAATTAGCATGGGCCTCGATTTTGATTGAGCCGACTTTAAATAGAGTGGTCCAAAATTAAAGATTTATTGCATGCAACATATAGACATTACCTTTATATGTAAATGACCTATTCTGACCTCCAACACACCACAAATGCCCCTGCACCTCCAAGTCTCCTTTGGCTCATCTCTTTATTGGAGGCCTCAAAATCGGCGCTTCAACACAAAAACTCATTTTCTATTATTCACAACACTACTTTATCATCTTTTATTTTCTAACAAATTGACATATATATAATATTATAAAAGTTTGAAGAATGTGTTTTAAATTATTAAAATATTAAAAGCAAAATTTTAAAATATATTTTAATAATGTGTTAGAGTATACTAAAAAGTGTTAGATATACTAAAAAGTGTTAGAATATACTAAAAAATGTTAGGTATACTAAAAAGTGTTACGGTATACTAAAAAGTGTTAGAGTATACTAAAAAGTGTTACGGTATACTAAAATGTGTTACGGTATACTAAAAAGTGTTACGGTATAATAAAAAGTGTTACGATATACTAAAAAGTGTTATAGTATACTAAAAACTGTAACGGTATACTAAAAAGTGTTACGGTATACTAACAAAGTGTTAAGGTATACTAAAAAGTGTTACGATATACTAAAAAGTGTAACGGCCCTACACTAACCAGCCGCTTCTCGACACCATACCTGGGGTCAATCTCTCCGGTGGGAATTGGCGGGGGGCGGTGATAGACCCCAGGTATGGTGTCCAGAAGCGGCTGGTTAGTGTAGGGCCTAATCATATGCACAACTGACATCGTGCATGCATAGAGATGGCTTAGTTTTTTACTTTGTTTTATTTTGGCTTAGTTTTCATTTTCCACTTTTTTCCTTTATTGCTCTGGGTTGTATTCTTACGTGCGGGGTTCCGAAAACCTTCAATCCTTTGTTTATTGACCGCTAGGATTGACAATGAACCATTTCGGTCCATCATCTGTTAATGAGTAATTACTTTTGATAAGAAAATTTGTAAATAATTATATGTCGGTCAACACTTCCATCTGTGGTATTGGTATGCTTCCTTATTTTGCATGCCAAATCCATACTTGGCATATTTTTATGGTCTGTTAATCGACATAAATCCGGCCCATTATTTACTTTAGGTGTATTTGGTATGCTTCCTTAATTGGCTTATTTAGATGATTTGATTTATATGGCTTACATACGACACACAATGCACAACACACCGTCATGAATGCTTACTCTATATATTATGGGCTGTTTACTCTATATCTCTCTCTTTGTATTTTTTATAGATCAGTTTTATACCGAGTGATGACGCTGTATTATTGCCTTCCTCTTAAGGCTATATCTTCAGCATCGCAAAGCCGCAAGTTGCTTTAGGAGTTGTTCGCGAACATAGTTGTTCCTGGAGTTATTGCAAGGCTATGACTCCTCGATCGAACGAGAGCAGGGGGTAGCGCATGGCTCGCGCCACTCGCGGCAGGCGTAGCCGCATCCATTTGGCCGAGGCTTAGATAGCGCATGGCGCGCGTCACTACCGGCGACACAGATCGAGGCCTCGCATCCATTTGGACGTGACTCTTTTACTACGTACGTTTGCTTCGGGGTGAGCTTGCTTTTCGA
>JAPKLX010001462.1:0-20922 GCA_026898415.1 Leonotis leonurus
CAATGTGTTGGTCCCAAAAGAGCAAGGTTTGGTGTATGGCGGGGGGGGGGGAATACACCAAATACAAACTTTTCAATTTACTTGGTTGTTTATTAGAGAGTTCAAGCTATTCTTAAATAAGAAATTGCTCGGCAGATGACTAACCAGATTCATCAGCAGATCGATACCAGGTCAGTCTAAACAGATTGCTCTCTAGTGAAGACACTTAGACAATAATAAGAGTGATCTTATTATTTTCTATGTATTGTGTGTGCGGAAATATGGTGGATTTAGTGGGTGCTCTTATAAAGAAAACCTTAAAGGTTAACCAGATTGATTAAAACAGATTGATTAGAGATGCAGACTATATGGTATTGTAGGGAGTTAGAATAATAAACAACTGAATATAAAAATGCAGAAAGATAAATGACATAGTTGTTTAACGTGGTTCGGGAAATCCTTACGCCCACGATCTGATAAAAAACTAGACCAGATTATCCACTACTAGGATACTCTTCTTCTTTATACTCGTGGAGAACGAGTCACAAGTACCAGTCAAAGCTAGAATGATACTTATGCACAAAGTAAGGGTCGTGTCCCTTTACAACAGATTACCTCTACGTTACCACTAGAAGTCTACTAGCTAGCAGGGTGATCTCCTTTCTCTCGATAAGACAGACTTGAATCGAGACTAGGTTGGTGTGACGTAGAATCACGAGTTTGTTTGAAGCTCTTAGTCTGGTTCAAAGAATGATTTCTTGAGAGTAGATTGTAGATGTAGCGCGCATCACTTCTCTAGACCTTGAACTTCAAATATATAGGCATGTGAATTTAAAATTCTAGCCGTTGTTGATTGGCGTGAGATTGATTGTAGATTGCCAATTACTGGTATCCATCATATCTGTTCTTGCCTTGTAAAAACTTTGACTCAATCCTCTAAGTATGGAAAGGAGATCGCTAACTGTTACTTTCCTTCCTTGTGTCAATCGTGGATTCTCTGTCCAAACCCTATTGGATGGACTTCAATCTTGACGTGGCAAGAGGATATGATGTGTAGGATGATGTCATCTAGTGGTTTGATGACTCTATCGATCTGGTCTGTGATCTGGTTGCTGTCTGTCACAACAGATCGATTTCTTCTTGGTGAGAAATCTTGGCCTTCATCCTATACTATCATAGAAATGACTTCTATAGGAGTAATTCCTTTACATATTAAGTCATCTCCTATTCTGTTCTCTATCAGATTTCACTTTACATGTAGTGATCTGTTGACACGTAGAAAAGTTTAGCTCTAAAAAGGACTAAGTGTGTTTCGAAAGATCATCATCAAAACCAAAATTACTTTAGGGTTCCCAACAATTTTCCCCTTTTTGATGATGTCGAAACCACACTTTTCAATTATATCCTAATAACTCATTAAGAGTGATCTGGTTTGATAGCCAGATTGGTTAGTTTTCGTTATTTGAGTTATAACGATTTATAGCAGTTATAGGTGTTCTGGACAATAAGTCTTTGTCATCAGAAACTCAAACGATTTCATAGATAAGAGACAAAATAAGATTTACAGTTTATCAAAAACAGGAATTGCAGATAGTAAGATATGTGAAAATAAGTGTCTATCTGCTCTTCCTCCTTTCCTCCTGTTGCTTCTTCATTTTGGCTCTAGTTTCATCTGATATTAGCTGCATGCTCTCATATACTCCTTCTCTGACTCTTATGTAATCTGGATCCTCAGCATCTATTTTGTAACCTCTGTTCTCAGCGAGCTGGTTTATGAAGTTGAGCAGATAGGTCTTATCTGGAAGCTTAGTGCCAGGAATTTCTGGGCATTCTCTAAACTCCCTCTCTGGGCAGTGATGGTGACCTGGGCTTCTACAGCTGCTTCTCTTATTGCTTGCACCAGGTCCTTGGCATCATTCATGTCTAAGTATAGGTTGAACACTTCATTTGGTGTGCCATCGCAATATGCAGGTTCTCTGATGAAGTAGCGACACATGATGAAGCCGTACTTTAGTCCCTCCCAACCATTCTTCAAGTTATCTGGGACCCAGTTGGTCTCTCCTTCTTTTGTCTTATTTGTCTTGATAGGAGCAGATGAGAACCAACCAGATCCAGATCTTTTCTTCCTCTTTAACGGTTGAGAGTGACTTGATCTGCTTGATGATGATTTTATGTCTTCTGAGTTTGAGCAGATGGTAGGGTTGGTTGATCTGGTGCAGTCAATTGCCCAGGTTGAGCTTCTTTCTTTTCATCCATGGCACCAGATTGACCTTTTCCTTTGATGGCGGCCACTTTCTCCTTCCATTTCTCCACTTTCTCCTTTCCTTTCCTGTATCCTTCCCCCTTTTCGACATCATCAATGTATATGTTGATGAGTGCCTTAAGGGAGGTGATCTCCTCCTTCATGTCCTTCATCTCCTTTTCTGTATCGATCTTGTGTGTAAGCAGTGAATTGATGTTCAGATTGGAGTCATCGATCTCCAATGATGATTTAGCTTTGAGCAGATGAGCTTTGTAGTTTTCTTGGTCTTCCTTGATGATCCCAATCTCATCAAAATATGAGTCAATCAAGGTTTTTGTGGGATAGCGCAGTTTGCTCAATTTCCTTTCCACAAAGTTCTTCCCTTCGTTCTCAAACTTTCTGAATAGGGATCTGGTTTCTGCATTGGCTGCTTTGATCACCTCTTCAGCTATCCCATCGGTCTGTTGTTTGACAATGGCATGGACCATATTTTTCTCATTCTTTGCAAAACCAGACACTATCTTGTACATCTCATTGACTTTAAGCTCCATGGTGGCCAGGGTTTGATCGATCTGTTCTTTCCTCTGCTCCGCGGCAGATCGATCATCATCCATCTTCTTACTCAACTCCTCAAGTTTCAGTCTACAAATTCTCCTCAAATCTGAGTCCACCTGGTCTACGTGGGACTTCGGATGATTGTTAAAATCAGTGAGAATTTTGATGGCCTGGTCTTGGACTGTGGTGAGCGTCCCAAACATGAACTTGTCTACCTTAAGAGAGATAAGGTCCTTGATCCCCTCAGCCTGTGCAGTTGGTTCCACGATCTGTTCTGCAGCATCAGCTTGATGTTGATCTGGTTCTGATTCTGGTGTTGCTGCACCCTGTTGGTGAGCTTCAGCAAGTTCTTCATCTTCATCCTCATCAATACACTTAAAAATTCCAACATCCCTGCCTTTTCATATATCGATCTGGAGCTCTTTGGCCTCAAATTTTGCCATGGCCAGGATGTCTGGACGATAAGTGTCCCTCAACTTAGCAATGGAGGAGGCAGTAAAGATGTTGAGAAGAGTGGCTTCCTCTGCCTTGAGGGCAACGATTGATCTGGTCTTCAGTGTGGCGTCAAGGACATAAAATTCCTTGTCCTTGATGAGCAGAAGAAATTTGAGACGTTTTGCTGCTTCGTAGCTTTCAGGAGTAAGCTGGATTCCAGGAAATGTCTTAAGGATTGAGTGATCTGCTTCAGCTTCTAGTAGTTTCACTACTATTTCGGCCTTTTTCTTCTCCACATCCTCATCAGAGGAATCATCTTCACCTTCTTCACCCTCATCAATCTATTCTAAAGGTTCAGGAGATGATGGACTGGCTGTTTGAGCAGGTGAGAAGTCCTTTTCTTGGCTTGGGTTGAAGGATGAGAGTGGTACAGCTTGCTCTAGCTGTCCTCCAATCAGAATGTCATCTACATCCTCAACCTCAACCTCCGGTTGAGGGATAGGGATATCCGAGATGACAGCTTCTTGAACTTGGACCTCCTCAACTAGATCAGAAAGTTTTTGTAGGCGCCTTCTTTTTGATTTGGGCTGCTGAGCTGCTGTAGAAGCGTCAGTGTCCACTGAGCTAGCTCTCCTTGTAACTCACTTGGAAGGTGTCCTTTCAACTTGTTTCTCTTTTATGATCCTGGATTTGGTGGATTTTTCAGCAGGAGCAGATGGTGGAACCCAGATTGGGTTAGAGCTTCCCATCTCCATTAAAGCATTGGCATACACATGGTCTGTCACCCTTGCTATCAGATTTGCAGAAATGCCCATAGACATCTCAATTTGATGTTGGTCCTTTGGGAAGTGCAATCTGTCATTGAAGTCAACCAGGGTATCCCACTTGTGTTGTTTGAAAAACGATTCCAGCATGTAGCTGATTTTGGTGGAGTGCCTTAAGCTGCTCCTTCTCACTTCAATTCCAGGGCTTGCTCCTTTCACGAATGTGATCATCTTGGCCTCTTTTGCCAAGAGATCAAAAAGGATTCTACTCTAGTTCACTTGCAGGTTTAGCACAACAGCAGCTAGTATGGGGTGACTTGATCGTAAGAACCATTGTGGTTCATGAAGATTCTCTGAACGAATTCAAATATGATCTTGAATTCAGGTGCAAGTAGTGCCCTGTTGAACATCTTGTTCGTGTAACGAATGGGCACTACCATCACCATCTCTATGGCCTCCTGGAGTTGCTCGTCCGTTAGGTCTCCAAGGCTAAGGCCTTCATCTTTCAGCTTGTAAACTTCATCAATTATGTTTAGCACATTATAGGCTGTGTTGCTAATGGTGCTACCCTTGCTGACTCGGATGGTAGCTTCATTCCCACCCTTCTCTCCTTGCCACGAGAGATAAAAGGCTGCAACTTCTTTGGGCAAGAAGTGGAGAGGATGTGTGATAATGATATTGTGAAAACCTACATCAAAGTCAGAGCAACATAGATGATGTCACGCCCCGTTCTCCGCCCTTATGGCGAAGTCCAGACACGCGACTATAAAACCATTTATTTAAATAAAGGATAAAAGGAAAATTATGGACTTAACCGAACGAAAGGATATTTTATAACTGAGTCTTAGTTCATAACAAGAATTTAACTCTGAATTGACACACTCGTCAAACAAAACAATGGAACCTCTTGCAGCGGAATATGTAGGATCGCATAATAAAATCCTACGTGTGTGAAGACACGTAGAACCCCCAAGAGTTAACACTAATTGAGTTCGACAAAACCATCGCTGAGCACTCCTCCTTGACATCACAGCTCAACCTGCACATTTATAAATACATGCAGGGCTGAGTACAAATTGTACTCAGTAGACACATGCCAAAATCGCACACATACATATATAATTGTCAATGCCATAAGAGTGACACGTAGGGATTTTCTTTAAAAGCACCTACGTTCACTAAATCCTTTTGTGAAACCTGAATTTGACTGATCAGTCTTTTCTTTAGTATTCAAGCCATATCTGCACTTTAACTTATGGTACCGAGAAGGTGGCCACCTTCTACGGACACCGAACCGGTCGACCACTTCGACGACTCACGGTCCCTTAACCGGCCAACAACTTCGAGGGCTCACGGTTAATTACTTGTGTACACTAGTTCGAGTGGGGATGCTTACCCACTGGAACCCGAATTCGATTTCATTTATTTAGATCCTTTAACTTCTTCCAGATAGGCATTGATACAAAACATAAATCATTTTCGGCAAGACAATACTTTGAAACATTCTCAATTTGAAATCATTTCGAAATCAACATAAATAACATATGGCACACATAATTTTATAGAGTTAGAAAAGCCTACTTGGATAACTTTGGATTGCACTTGCTTTGGTCTCGAAACGCGAAACAGGTCTCTCGTACGAACCTTTAGAAAAACTCGTATAAATTAAAGTGCCCTTCGTGCATTTGGAACCTTTAATCGTAAGGATATATATATTCTTGGTTCTCGATTCGACTCGTAAATCGAGGTATTACTACTTCAGATCACTATCATCTATAAGGTGTTGAATTCTCAATTCAATTACTCCGGTATTTGCCTTTAAGAGCAATAAGTATATTAACACTTAATGAAATAATTAATTCTCGATAATTAATTATTCATTTAAGTTCTAATCCTTTAAGATAACCTTAGAATATTAATTTCTCAAATAATATCCTTAATACAATGAGAGACATAAATTCCCTTAACTTAAAACCCAATGAAATAAATTGGATTTTCTTGATTTAATACTTAGGCTTTAATTATCTAAATTAATAGCTCTAAATATTAACACTTAATAAATATATCATCCCTTCTTCCATTATTTAATATTTCTAATTGATGTAGCTCCATCTTATTTAAAATGATAAGCTCAATTTAATTAAGTCTTAACTTATCACGTGTTTAAACTAGTCCATTTAAATTAATTAAGTGAGCTTACTAATTAATTTAATTAGTTAAATATTAATTATCTTAATTTTAATAAACTGGACCCAATTTAATTATTATGGCCCATAGGTCTTAACCCAACCTTTTTATATTAAACAGAAGCCCAATCTAATTGAATTAAATCCTAGGCCCAGAAGCAATTTAGATCCCAGCCCAACATTTCTTTATCTTCGGCCCAGCTATTTTCGGATCCAGCCCGTAAACCCGGCCCATAGGTCTAGAACCCTCTATTCTTCCTAACCCTAATCTTCCTATTCACTCTCATTTTTCCTCCCACAGACACAATTCACACACCCGCCTCTCTCTTTCTCCCCTCTCTCGCTCTCTGTCTCTCCTTCCTTCTTCATCTGTTTCTTCTTTCCCCAGGAGACTCCCTGCCTCTACTCCTCTTCCTCACTCTCTGATTCTTAGCTTTCTCGACTGAACGGCGAACTGCTCTACACGATGTTGCTTTCGACCCGGTTCACTTCCACCAAAGGTACAGTCTGCTCCTATCTCACTGATTTTCCTCTCCCATCCCATCTCTAATTTCATTTGCTCTATTTCTATGTCTGCATGTTTGAAACCTTGTTGGATTTTAGATGATTAAGCTTCTTAGTTAAAACTCTATTCTGTTCATTTCCAGCACTAATAATGATCTCCATGTTTTCTCTCTTCTCTCTGCCGCTGATTCTTTCCCTCTCTCGATTTCTAGTTTTCTGCAGGAAGTAGAGCCTCCCTAGCTCCAAGTTTCTCTTATGGAAGCTAATTGAGATCCTAAGGTAAAAGATCTATCTTTCTTTATTTCTGCTCTTACTTTAGTTTTCAATTCTGTTTCTTTCGTTCAAATTGTTGGATTCCATTTTCTAACTCCTAATTCATTTTGTTTCTTTCCTTTACAGACACCATACGCCTCTATATTATCTGTTTGGTGGATGAACTTTGGGTAAAAACTGAAATCTATAATTCATTATGAGTAGTTAAATGTTATCTTGTTGCAGTGCTTCTTCAAATTTTAAATTTCTGAAGTGTTATAATTCGAGTTAGGTCCCTTAATTTGAGACTTCAATCCTAAAGCATGCCAAAGTTCTGATTTTAATATATATATATATCTCTGTGCTCTAGAGTCTGTAATGGTGTGAGATATATTCTGAGCTGCTAACATATATATTCAAGTCCTGCAATATCATCTATTCTCTTATGTTCTGAAACTTGGTGCTTGGTTTATGCTAATTTAATTTCCAGAGCTGTATATTCCAAATTCTAGTTCATTTTAATCTCTAGGCTTTGATTTCCTGATTTCTGGTTGTCCTTAATGAGGTTTAAATTCAAGTCTGCTGTGTAGGTTCAAGCTAGAAAGTGAGGTGATTGGTTTACAGGTCTGGAGCAGCACTCACTAGCCTTAGCTAAGTTCTGCTCCTTTTCTCTCTATTTGTTAACTGTTATTTCTGAGTGACATGTTACTTTAGTTGCTCTAAGTGTGCTAAAGTTATGCTATCTTACAAGTCATTATTGTAGTTTTAAGGGAAATCTTCTTTTTCATACTCAATTGCTAATAGCACCTCTAGTTAAATTCTTATGAAGCATGTTATTAGTTCTAGGTCCTATCTTATTTTCTGTATAAAAATGCTTATGGGTTGTTGTTCAAAAATATGAACCTGTATTCTAATTCCATACTCTGTCCCTTAAGCTGCCATTTTAAAGCATAAATATATATGTGTACTGGACTAAAAACTACATGATTTAATCTTATGCTCTAAAATCCGGAACTATGTTTTAAAAGCTTGAAAACTGCCTGGTGGATACTTCTGTCTTCAGGGATTGAGAATGGTTCTGTTCTTTAACTGTTTATGGTTGGCTTTTCAGAACTATGATCATATTTACATTAAGTTCATACACTGGCCATTAACTGTTATTTTAAAGCATATATATATAAAATCTGAACTCTGCAACTTCATGAACTATTCTTATTTCCTGAAATATGAGATTATATCTATGTTCTTAACCTGAACTGCATAGTTGGTAATCTGTTTTAGGAGTACAAATAGTTCTAAGTTTACATTTCTGTTAAATTTATTTAACTGCTTGTGTATATATATATATATATATTCTGTTTTCATGAGTTAATTTAGAGGCAGAAAAATAGTTTACAACTATATAGGATTGCAGATTAAAACTCTAAGAGGTTTCAATGGAAGATAGAGTTAGCTAAATTTCATTACTTTAAGTGAGCTGCTGCTGTTTCTGTTTTATGGATTTCCTTAACATAGTTTAGATATAGAAGGATGTTTTGAACTAGATGCTAAGAGGACAAAACTTAAAGTATGAAATGCGTATACCTCAAGAACTTCTAACTCCTCTGGGTTTATATGGCTTAGAAACTTTCTGTTGGGAAGAAATTTGGGCAGAGCTTCTCCATGTATTTTCTATCAGCTTTTCTATGTGAGTGAAGACTGATTTTTACTAAGTGTTCAAGAGGCTCAATCTGTTGGCATATGTGTTCTTAAATAGAGTGTTTCTAAGAGTATTCTGTGTACGTAGAGTAATCTGAATGGTTGAAATATTTTCATGTGTACTTGAGTGTTTAAATCCTTGAATATCTTTTATCCCCCCCCTATATATCTATTTTCAGTCTACATAAGCCTACTACATCTACTACTGCAAGTCTATTTCTATACATCTACTACTGCAAATCTATTTCTATACATTTACTACTGCAAATCTATTTCTATACATTTACTACTGCAAATCTGACTTTTGTTGCATGGCTAATCATTATTTGTCTTGTATATGCATTTATAAACTACTTACATCTTCTCTTCCCTACTTTTCTAGTCTTGTAGGGTGATGGCTTTATTTCTTAAGGTAACTTCTTTGTCTTTTGCTACAGTTGGCAGCATGGAATGGTGCAGGAAAAAGGACAGCTTTTACCTTCTCTTTGTTCGAGCAGCACCACCTTAGTCCACTCTTTTCTTTACTTTTTCTTTACTTTACTAATATACATACTGTACCATTTCTTCTCACCACCTTTAGCTATACCACTTAATATACATACTGTAATCCTTTCTTTTGGCATTTTATCATCAGTATATATATATTACCTTGTTTTATATATATTAGGCGTGTATTTCTCTTATTGTAGGTGACAATTCACACCACATTTATATATATATAATCGTGTAGTATACTTATTATACATATATAATATTTTAACTACACCATTTATATTGTATGCCCCTATACATCTCATTAATATAGTTCTCTAATTGTGTAACATATACTTATACTTGTACTTATATAATTAATCAAAAGTGTAGCACATCTTTTTAATATTAACCCTTCTTAATATAATAATCAAGAAATTTTTATTTACTTATTATTTTAAACCAAAATTCCTTTATCACTAGATTCAGTTCTCACTAATTAACTACAACGTTCAATATATAATTAATAATCGCGTCCGGATATCGTTTATTTCGGAATTTAAAAAGATGGGGTATTACAGATGAGCACTATCCTTCCATCAATGAGGTATGAGTGCTCAGTAACAGTTTTAAGTAATACAAAGTATCAAGTTCCATACAG
The DNA here is from genome assembly GCA_026898415.1 of Leonotis leonurus. Classification (NCBI taxonomy): domain Eukaryota; kingdom Viridiplantae; phylum Streptophyta; class Magnoliopsida; order Lamiales; family Lamiaceae; genus Leonotis; species Leonotis leonurus. Next base: position 9,748 of record JAPKLX010001462.1, read on the forward strand.
CAATACAGGTTTACATATGCATGCAAATGGATAAAGCCATGTTTTCAATATGGATTTAAGAGGTTTCAGAGCATCAAGATACAAAAAAAAAAAGTTTAAAGGAAAACTCATAAATTTGAAACCTTTGCAGCGTTTAACAAGGTCGAAAGCCTTGTCCAGTTTGTGAAACCGAAGGTGTCAAGAACAGCATAGAGATCTTGATGAATGTATTGACTAAGGAGTTTCACTTGCTCAAGAAATAAAGAAGATTTTGGAGCCATGTTGACAGATAGGTTTTTGGAGATTGAGAGAGTTTGAAAGGATGAAAAAATTCTCTAAGAGTCGAAGAAGAAGAATGTAGATGATAGTCGAACCGCCTTATCAAAAATATATAGATAAGTGATAAACAAGGTAATAAATTAATTGATATTGTTCCCTTTTTCAGCTTTTCCCGCCTCTCTGAGTAATAGACTTAGGGTCTATTATCGTCTCTCTTCTGCGTTTGGTACACGCGCTCAATCCTACGGTTGTGGTGTGGCGCATGTTTGTTTTAGCTGTCAATTTTCTTCCTTTTTCTTGGTTTGGTAAAAATCTCCTCGATCACGTTTCCCAAACACTGTACTTAATCATCAAAAAATAAAAGATTTGGTATATAATGTCAGAATTTAGATATATATGCTATGATTAAATTGATTTAATCGCTGTATCTTGTTGACTTTCCCCCTTGACCAAGTAATGGGAAATATTAATAAAAGAACTAATTAATATCCACGTGGTCCAGATCGATCTCCTCAGTAACGAATTGTTGTCAACATTATCGATCTGTTCATGCCACTTTCCAATTTGGACATCAATCTAGTGTGATGACCTTTTAATAATTCCCAGTTGGAATTTTACATGATCTGGTTTTTATCAATCTGGACTGTATCAATCTTTTTCTAATTCCCTGTTGGAATATTTTTCTTGATCTGTTCTAAGACTATCTAGTCCTCTCTTCCAGATTTAACAATCCTAATTTCCCACAAAGCATCTTAAATCTTTCTTCTGGTAATGCTTTGGTGAGAATATCTGCTCTCTATATCTCAGTGTGTATCTTCTCAATCTGTACATGTTTTCTTTCAACATGGTCTCTTATAAAGTGATGTCTCACATCTACATGTTTGCATCTGGTATGCAAAACAGGATTCTGTGTGATTGCTATAGCACTAGAGCTATCACAGAAAATAGGTATCTCCTTGACATCGATCTCATAGTCTTTGAGTTGTTGTTTTAACCATAGTATTTGTGCACAACAGCTCCCTGCCGCCATATATTCGGCTTCTATGGTTAATGTGGCAACAGATGTCTGCTTCTTTGAGAACCAAGAGATCAGTTTATTTCCTAAGAACTGACATCTACCAGATGTTGACTTTCTGTACAGCTTACATCCAGCATAATTTGAATCTTTGTATCCAGTTAGCTCAAAGTTGTCTTCGCATGGATACCATAATCCAATGTGATCTGTTCCCTTAAGATATCTTAATATCTTCTTAGCTGCTTCCATAAGAGACTCTTTGGGGTTTGCTTGATATCTTGCCCATACACCTACTGCAAATGTGATGTCATGTCGACTGGCAGTTAGGTAGAGCAATGATCCTATGATCCCTCTGTATTGAGTGATATTTGCTGGTTTTCCCTCTGCATCAAGATCAATTTTCCCATTGGTCTGCATTGGAATTTTAACAGGTTTACTGTCTTTGATCCCAAATTTAGTCAGCAGGTCATAACATACTTTCCTTGATTAATGAAGATGCCATCTGGTAACTGCTTGACCTGCAAACCTAGAAAGAAACTCATTTCGCCCATCATGAACATTTGATACTTATTTTTCATAAGTTCACCAAATTTATCACACAAATAAGTAGATTGGGATCCAAATATGATATCATCTATATATATTTGTACTAAAAGGATATTCTCTTTGACTTTGATGATGAACAAAGTCTTGTCAACTGATCCTCTTCTGAATCCAGATTCTAGTAGAAATGTAGACAATGTCTCATACCAAGCTCTAGGGGCTTGTTTTAGACCATAAACTGCTTTTGTCAGTCTGTATACTTTCTGGTTTGGATCTGCTTCTTCGAATCCAGGTGGCTGTTCCACATAGACTTCCTCTTCAAGGATACCATTTAGAAAGGCACTTTTAACATCCATCTGGTATACCTTGAATCTTTTGTGTGCAGCATATGCTAAGAATAGCCTTATTGCTTCTAGTATGACTACAGGTGCAAATGTTTCATCAAAATCAATGCCTTCTTGTTGATTATAGCCTTTAGCTACTAATCTGGCTTTGTTTCTGACTACTTCACCATTCTCATCTCATTTATTTTTGAACACCCATTTTACACCAATTACTCCTTGGTGTTTGGGTCTGTCAACGAGATACCAGACCTCATTCCTTTTGAACTCATTAAGTTCTTCTTGCATTGTGGTTATCCAAACTGCATCTTGTAGTGCTTCATTAGCATCAGATGGTTCAATGCGAGAAAGATAACAGCTTAATAAGGCACTTTCTCCATGCATTCTTCTTGTTTTCACACGATCTGATGGGTTCCCGACAATCTGTTCTGGTGGATGATCTTGTATCCATCTCCTTCTCCTGGTCATCTCTTCATCAGATATCTCAGGATCAGGTTGATCTATTGGTTCCTCAAATTCAGAGTGTGTTGTTGGTGAAGCTTGAAATGGATTCTCATTTGATTCAGCCTCTGGATTTAAATTTTCAGATTGATCATTATCTGCAATGACTGTTTCATTGCTTTCTGTTGGTGATCTGTTTTCATCCAGATTACGTTGAATTGTTCCCCCTTGCTGTATAATTTCTTCAGCAATTGTTGGAGTGTTGATCTCTTCATCATCCCTTTTTGAATTCCATATGAGAATATCCTCTAAGAGCAATTCATTCATCTTTCTTGAAGTCATCTGGTTCTCTGTCTGTTTATTAACAGGTAACCTGTACTCAACAATAGACTCGTCAAAGACAACATGAAGTGTTACCTCCACAATATAAGAGTTCTTATTGTAGACTCGATACGCTTTACTGACATTAGAATATCCCAAAAATATTCCAGGATCAGTTTTGCTATCAAAAGTCCTTAATTGAGATTTTCCATTATTGTGTATGTAACACAAACAGCCAAAAGTACGAAAGTAAGAAATCTTAGGCTTTCTGTTGTTCCAGATCTCATATGGAGTCTTTCCATGTCTGAGTGTGATTGATGATCTGTTCTGAGTAAAACAGGCTGTGTAGATAGCTTCTGCCCAGAATTTCTTGGGTAGATTGGTAGCATTTAGCATAGTACGAGCTGCTTCTTTAAGTGACGTGGATTCTCTTTCCAAACCCTATTGGATGGACTTCAATCTTGACGTGGCAAGAGGATATGATGTGTAGGATGATGTCATCTGGTGGTTTGATGACTCTATCGATCTGGTGCTTCGCTGTGGTCATCGATCTGGTCTGTGATCTGGTTGCTGTCTGTCACAACAGATCAATTTCTTCTTGGTGAGAAATCTTGGCCTTCATCCTATACTATCATAGAAATGACTTCTATAGGATTAATTCCTTTACATGTTAAGTCATCTCCTATTCTGTTCTCTATCAGATTTCACTTTACATGTAGTGATCTGTTGACACGTAGAACAGTTTAGCTCTAAAAAGGACTAAGTGTGTTTCGAAAGATCATCATCAAAACCAAAATTACTTTAGGGTTCCCAACACAATGAGTCATTTGATGTTCTACCTAGTCATCTGATATTTTCTCTAAAGTCATCTATGTATACAATGCATCACCCAATGTACTTAGGAGAATCCCATCCTTGTGCCACGTCATCAGATGTTTCAAGAATGAAAGATAATCAACTAGAGATCAAAAAAGGAAAGGTGAATCAATTGAAGCTAGAAGAAGGAAAGAGATTAATCAACTATTTGCTTTCCATAATCAAGGAGATTTAGTCAACCTTTCATACAAGGCAAGAGGATCAAATCAGGGATTCATATCATTGATTAGAAATCAACATTTAATGTACGCCAATCATTGTCAACGGTCAGAATTTTGAAATTCTGCAGCTATAAATGCTTCGAACAACATCTGGAGGAATACACACGAACTTATGGGAAAACTTACAAGCATAAACTCTGCTTAGAAATCTACTCTACCATTGAAGCATTCAACGAGGAGATTTCACAATCCAGATATTGTTCAAAGCCGTTCGTGATCGAAATCACACCAAGCTCGATCCAAGTCTGTCTTATCGAGAAGAAGGAGATGGATATCTTTGCTAGCTAGTAATTTTCTAGTGGATTAACGTGAAGGTATTTTGTAGCAAATTTATCTACAAGTTGTAAGGGATACGACCCCATTCGTGCTCAACTCTCATTCTAGTTTTGACTGGAACTTGTGGCTCGTTCTCAGTGAGTATAAAGAAGAGAGTATCCTAATAGTGGATATCCAATCTAGTTTGATTGGACTGTGGACGTAGGGGGTTTCCCGAACCACGTAAAACAACTGTATTCTTTCCTTTATGTATTTATTTTCAGTTGTTTATTCACTAACCCTGCACCCGCATTCAAACTTGCATTGATTTAATCAATCTCTAATACATTTGGCTAAGTGTTTATAAAGATTTTCTAATAAGAGCAACAGATTAAATCCACCATATTCTGCACACTATACTTTGATAGATAACAAGATCACTCTTGCTATCTACATTGTGTAACTCACGAGAGAGTCATTATTTAGACAGATCACTTATCAATCTGGTAGTGAACCTGGTCTGTCAAACTTAGCAATCTCCCTTGAAGAAAGCTTAAACTCTAGAGGGGATTTGTCAAGTAAACTAAAAAGTTTGTATTTGGTGTATTCCCCCCCCCCCATACACAAAACCTTGCTTTTTCGGGACCAACAAGTGGTATCGGAGCAGTGGTTCAACTGACCATTGTTTCTGTTTCACAAGGTTAACACCTACTTGGTCAACTTGAATAGATCTAGGAAAACCAATTTTTATTAACGTGCATTCTATCTGTCATTATGGAATCTCCTGTCATTAGAGCTTGTGAAGAATTCTCTATCCAAGGATACAGAGAATGGAGCTTCAGAATCATGACTTGCTTGAAGCTCACTACTGTCTGATGTGGAAAGTAATAGAAGAGGGTCCACTGGCTATCTATGAAGAAAAGACTCGCGCCACTAACACAGGAGTCGTAATAGAACATGTTCTTAAAGATCCCAAAACATACACTTCTAAAGAACGACGTGAAGCAGACCTGGATGACTTTGCTAAAGGCATCATTTCCAGTACAATCAAAGGAGTTCATCTGGTGAAAATCCAAGATTTGGATACTGCTAAAGAAATGTGTATTTTTATGCTTTCGGTTGCACATGTTACATTCATAATAATGGAAAATCTCAATTGAAAACCTTTGATAGCAAAGCTGACCCTGGAATATTTGTAGATATTCTGATGTTAGCAAAGCTTATTGAGTTTACAATAGGAAGACTCATGTTGTGGATGTAACACCTCATATTGTGTTTGATGAATATATTCTTGAATACAGGGAAACTGGTGAAGAATAGGCTCACAATCAGATCACTACTAGAAGATCAGGAGATATACTACTTGAAGATGTTCTGATCGGGAGTCCACTTAGAGATGAAGAGATAAATGTTTAACATATAGCTGAAACCAGCACACATCAAGGGAGAACAACTTACATTGAACATGATCAGGATAGACCAGTTCAAGAAAATAGTGAACCTGCTTAAAGTCAACCTGATGAGTCCATAGAGATCAACAACAGCTCGAATGCCAACCAAAAGATAGAAGATGAAAATCCTTTCCAAGCTACGTCAACCGCACACCCAGAGTTTGAGGAACCAACAGAAGAACCTGAACCTAAGATATCAGAAGAGTAGATGTCTAGGCACAGAAAGTGGATTCAAGATCACCATCCACCAGAGCAGATTGTTGGGGAACCCATTAGATCGCGTAAAGACCAGAAGCATACATGGAGAGAGCGTACTATTAAGTTGCTATCTATATCATGTTGATCCAGCTGATGCATATGAAGCATTGCATCATGCAGATTGGATAGTTGTTGTGCAAGAGGAACTTAATGAATTCAAGAGAAACCAAGTGTGGTATCTCGTAGATCGACCTAAAAACCAAGGAGTAATAGGTGTTAAATGGGTATTCAAGAGCAAGCGAGATGAGAATGGTCAAGTTGTACGGAACAAAGTTAGATTAGTTGCCAAAGGGTACAGTTAGCAAGAGGGTATAGACTTCGATGAGACATTTGCACCAGTTGGCAGATTAGAAGCTATCAGACTGTTCTTGGCATATGTAACCTATAAGAGATTCAAGGTGTACCAGATGGATGTCAAGAGCGCCTTCTTAAATGGTAATGGTATTCTAGAAGAAGAAGTCTATGTAGAGCAGCCACCTGGATTTGAAGAAGGAAATTCAAACCAGATAGTCTACAAATTGGCTAAGGCAGTTTATGGGTTGAAGCAAGCTCCAAGAGTTTGGTATGAGAAATTGTCAACTTTTCTACTGGAGTCAGGCTTTCGATGAGGCTTAGTTAACAAGATAATATTCATCATCAAAGTCAAAGTGCATATGCTTTTAGTACAAATCTATATTGATATCATTTTTGGATCTCAATCTACTTATCTGTGTGATAAATTTGCTGATCTAATGAAGAATAAGTTTGCAGGTTAAGCAGCAACTAATCTAACTTTGGCCGCTGGAAGCTGTTGCGCACAAATACTATATGCAGTTTGCAGGATACATATCATTGGAGCCAGATCACTTTGCAGATCACTAGTAACAGATTGGTAGAAAGCAACTCACTGGAAAGAAGAAGTAAAAATCACTTAAATGCCAGATCACTTACAGATCAGATCACCTTCCAAGAGAGAGATCAGATTAATCGTGCCACGTGGAAATTAATTTTCCATAAACATTCCTTAATCAAGGGTGAACTCAGAAATTCGTATCGATTTCTGATTATATACCGACTTAATCTTAGTATATACGCTATTATCTGACAAGATTTGGTAAAGCTTACATAATTTGTAATGATTATTACAGGTATTGAAAAGTGTAATTGAGGTAAATATTTACCTAAAATAGCTAAGAAGATTTGCAGAGGCTAAGTAGAGATGACACGCGCCCAAACTTACCCTAGATTTATAACGCGTGTATCAAACGCTTCTTAAAAACGGGAATTCGGAAGAGACGTAGCGGGAAAATGAGATGGGGGGATCTAATCTCAATCTTTAATCTCTTATCTTTTAATCTGAACCATTCAATCTTAACATATATATATATATGCTTTCTTATGTAACTGTTTGTAATATCCCGTCTTTTAAAACCTAAATAAACTTTCTTAAGCTCTAAAATCTCTCAAATTGCGCATACTCGGATTTAATTACGAGACCAAATGTTCGATGTATAATAAGAGAGTAACGAGCACTTGTAGTAATTAAATAGTTAATGTCATCTTTTAATCTGATTACATTTACGAGGATGATCATCGAGGGTGATTAATGCCTAATGTGAGTAGTGCCATTATTAGTATTATGAGTAGTACAAATACCTTTTTGTTAAATGAGAAGTATGATTAGTAACTATAGTGCAATATACGGTTATACATAAACGAAAGAAATCATTAAGATATACTATGTAGATATAGATATATGTAATATATATATATATGGTGTGATATACATTATAAGGCATGGGTAATGTATAAAGGAGAAATAAAGCACTAAGATATAATATATGTATATATTATATATACAGATTTTTGTGATACACATAATATATATATATATATATATATACATATATATGAACACTCTTAAGGCTATTGCGTGCAATTACAGTAAGAGAAAAAGCAAATAATCTGTAACCCACAAATCGGAACGAGCGTGCAACTATTTAGATTCCCCATAATCAGATTTAGCAAAGCATTAGCGTGTAACAACAGTAGCAAGCAATCTGCTCCCTACTAATTCTAGCTGCACAGTGACTCTTCAAATTTCCACCCAATCGCCATGCCTGCAAATCCAAAGAAGAAGCAATGGCATAAGGTTAGTGAAGAATAAGGATTTAATCCTCTATATAAAGGGGAAAGATTTAAGCTTAAACCACACCTAAACATCACTCACACCGAAACGCTGCATCTTGAACTTAGAAAAGCATGCTTTTGACATAAGAAGACATACTGCTAATAAATCTAAGACAAAATGAAAAAAAAAAAGAGAAGACTTACATGGCAAATAGGAATAGTAGTAGTACACGGCTGATTTTTCCAGCCGTGAACTTCCTTTGAAAACTGCCGAATCACTTGGGGCGAGCTCCGACAAGCCCCGAACCACTCCGAATAACTCCGGACAGCCTCGGTTGGCCTCGAACAAGCCCCGAATGGCTCCGGCAGACCTCGAACAGCTCCACACGGCTCCGGACAGCCTCGGTTGGCCTCGAGCAGGCCCCGAATGGCTCCGGCAGACCTCGAACAGCCCCGCACGGCTCCGAACAGCTTCGGTTGATCCCAAACCACCTCGGACGAGCTCCGAGCAACCTCGGACAGCTCCAAATCACCTCAGACGAGCTCCGAGCAACTTCGGGCAGCTCCGAACTACCTCGGACGACCCCGAACCGAACTCGGAACACCCCGGAATGCCAAAATCAAACTAGAAATTTAGAACATTCATAAGACTCCATTAATTCATAATCATAAATGTTCTATAACTAAGTAAAACAGAAAAAGAAACAAACAATGAATATAAATAGAAGCGGGAGAGCACGACGGAGAAGATAGAGGAGAAGTGGAGGAGGTGGCTGCTGGAGCTCGGACTGGAGCTCGGCAATGGAGCGAGCAGGAGCTCGGGCTGGAGCTCGGCAATGGAGCGAGCTGGAGCTCGGCAGGAGCTCGGGCTGGAAGCTCGGCAATGGAGCGAGCTGGACCTCGGGCGGAGAAGTCTGGCGCGTGCGGGAGCTCGGCGCTGGAGCTCGGTGCTGGAGCTCGGCAGGAGCTCGGCGCTGGAGCTCGGCAATGAAGCCGATGCTGGAGCTCGCTGCTGCTGCTGCGATACTGCTGTGGCGGCGCTGCTGCTGCGGCTGCGATGACAGCGCTGTGGCGGTGCGCGAGCAGGAGCACGGAGCTGCGCGGTGATGGCGGTGCGACGCGAAGAACGGAGGGGGAGAGACAGCGAAGAGAGTGTTAGCGTCGAGGGAGGGAGAGAAGTGAGAGGCAGAAGTGGGAGAAAGGCATCCCATGCATGCACACACACACACATATATATATATATATATATATATTAAATGATGATAATAGTTAAATTTGGTTAAGTATGGGCTTTATATTAAAATTAGATAATTAAACCTTATAATTAGAAATAGTTAGTCTTGGAAATAAATATTAGACGGGCCGAGTATAGTAAAATTTGCCGGGTCGAGATTTAAACTTTACGGGCCGAGATAAAAAAATTTGAACGCACCGATTTATTTTAATTCGGATGAATTAGTAAATTATTAACGAGCTATGACTTATGCAATTAATTAAAATTGGATTAATTAGTTATATATTAATTTGAATTCATAAGTTAGACTATGTATATAGAATTCTTCTATAAAATTTGAACTCAATTTGCTAAATTAGAATTTAATTGAGTATGTGAAATTGATCATAAGAAATGATTAAATTATAAACCACATTTAGAGTATGATTTTTGAGGTTAGTTAAATCTAGATAAATTAGTTATTTCGATTTAAACATCAAAATATTAAATTAGAAATACCTTATATATATATATTGCCCAATAATTATTTATTGGATATAGTAAATTACCAAATCGTAAGGTGACTTCGAAACCATCATTTACGACCCCTCTAGAATTTCAATTTCTAGACTCGTATAATAGTTGAGTAGAGATTTGAGAATAATTCCCAAGCCATAAAAGGAAAATATTCTTTATACTTAGAATATGTTAAAAGCACTAGAAGATTATATCTCACTCGAGATTCTTATGAAAGGTTTCGACGAGAGGTCGGATCCGCATCACGAGAACAAGGCAAACACCAATCGAGACCATTCAAGTAGGCTTTTCTTACCCTATGAAAATATATATATGTGTATGCTTTCAAATGAAATGAGATGTTTTCAAAAGCACTGTCTTGCCATAAATGTTTTCAGTTTATGTATGATGCCTATCTGTTATATGATAATCGAATTCGGGTTCCAGTGAGGTTAGCGTCCTCACTCGAACTAGTGTACACAATGGACCGTGAGTCATCTTAGCGGGTTGGCCGGTCAAGTGTCTGTGGGAAGTGGCCACTTCCCCGGCACATAGAACTTCAGATACGGTTGAATACAAAGAACTAGGACTGCAGTCAAATTAGAACTTTCTCAAGAAATGATTTTTGTGAACATAGGTGCTTTAGAGACAAAATCCCTATGATTCACTCGAATGGCTTGACAGTTATATATGTATGTGTGCGATTTCGGCACGTGTCTACTGAGTACAATTTGTACTCAGCCCTGCATGTATTTCTAAACGTGCAGGATATGAATGAAGAAGACGTGGGTGCTTTGTCGTGCTTTTGTCGGACTCCATAGTAGCTGACTCTTGGGGGTTCTACGTGTCTTCATACACGTAGGATTTTATTATGCGATCCTGAAAGTTCCGCTGCTAGACTTCTATGTGATAGATCTAAAACTAAACTCTAAATTCTGTTATGTAATGTAACGAGCTTATGACTCTGACTTTCCGATTTACGGGATTGGTCCTTATTTATGTTATGAAAGGAATAATTATTTTCTTTCTCTTGTCATTATTCCTTTCATTGGTCATGTTCCCGTCTTTACTAGAATTAGTAGGAAGCGGGCGTGACAAGCTCACCTGAAGCAAACAGACAACCTAATGAAGGTCACTCAACCTGGACCAAACCTACTTCTACCCCGCTGTTATTGTCAACTTTTGGAGCATCTTTGGACCAGACCACCTCGCTGGCAGTGGACTTGACCTGTTTGACCAGAACAGCGTGGTAGAGTGAACCTGTCTCTTACAGGCTACTTAGATGGAGACTTGGTAAAACATCAGATATGCAATGTGTTGGTCCCAAAAGAGCAAGGTTTGGTGTATGGCGGGGGGG
>JAPKLX010003352.1:0-11247 GCA_026898415.1 Leonotis leonurus
TTTTGATGATGTTCTCTCGAAAACACACTTAGGATTATACATGTTCTTCATTACTTCTATCTGGTATATGTATTTATATGTCAGGTAATCAACGCGAACAGAATATTGCTCCAATAAGCTTCAAACAGAAAGCTGAACCAGAGAGCCTCGAACAGAAGGTTGATGAACACCAATGCAACATAAGGATGAAACAAGCTTCAACAGAAAGTACAAGACAAGCTTCAACAGAAAGTTGAACCAGCAAGTCTCGAACAGAGAGTTGAAGCAAGTCAACTTTAACAGAGAGTTCAACCAGCAAGTCTCGAACAGAGAGTTGAAGCAAGTCAACTTTAACAGAAAGTTGAATCAGTTAGTCTTAAACAGAAAGTCCTAACTAGACAGAAGTGGCATCAGATCAAATAGAGCTATCAAGATCACCAAGATGTCTTAGCCCTCTCATCACACCCAATCACCACGTCAGTATTAAAGACCATCTATTGAGAATTGGAAGGAGAATTCCTGATTCAATCAACAACTCAACAAGGAAAGAAGAGAGATGATTAATTGGCAATCAACAATCAAATCACGCCAATCAACAAACGGCTAGAATTTCAAATTCAAAGTCTATATATATATTTGGAGCTTTAAAAGTTTGATTAAGAACGCAAGCGCTACATTGAAGAAATACTCTCAAGCATCTCGATCTCACGTCAGACAAAAGCTCCAAACCGTTCGTGATCGCAATCACATTAACCCAACCTCGATTCAAGTCTGTCTTATCAAGAGAAGAAGGAGATCTTTGCTAGCTAGTGGTTTTCTAGTGGATTACCGTGAAGATAATCTGTTTACAGTAGTTTTCTGTAAGTTGTAAAGGGACACGACCCTTATTCGTGCATAAGTTTCAATCTAGTTGTACTTGGAACTTGTGGCTCGTTCTCAGCGAGTATAAATAAGAGAGTATCCTAGTAGTGGATATCTAATCCAGTTTGGATTAGACCGTGGACGTAGGGGCTTTTCCCGAACCACGTAAAATAACTGCGTTATTTACTTTCTGCACTTTCATTCAGTTGTTTTATTCACTATCTGTCACTCTCATACAAACTGCTCTTTTAATCAATTCTTTAAATACTCGATTAAGATTTCAAAGGTTTTCTAAACAAAGAGCACCAACTATATCCACCATTATTCCGCACTCACTCAACACTCAGAAAATAATAAGATCCTCTTGTTATTAGCTAAGTGTTCTCACTAAGAGAGTAATCTGTTTGGACTAAAGCTGCTATCGATCTGCACATCGATCTGTCGAAGTCATCTTACAAGCAAATTCTGGTATAAGATAGCTTGAACTCTCTATTAACTTGTCAAGTTAACTGAAAAGTTTGTATTTGGTGTATTCCCCCCCCGCATACACCAAACCTTGCTCTTTCGGGACCAACAAGTGGTATCAGAGCCGTGGTTCAAACGACCATTATTTTGCTTCACAGGGATAAAACCTGCGTGGTCAACTTGAATAGATCTAGGAAAACCTTTCATTCACGTGCATACTATCTGTTATGGAATCATCTGTCATCAGGGCATGCGAAGAATTCTCCATCCAAGGTTACAGAGAGTGGAGTTTCAGAATCAAGATGTGTCTAAAAGCTCATCACTGCTTGATGTGGAAAGTAATTAAAGAAGGACCATTGGCCATTACTGAAGAAACAACTCGCATCACTGAAACATGAGTTGTTAAAGAGGATGTACTCAAGGATCCCAGAAAATACACACCTGAAGAAAGAAGAGAAGCAAATCTCGATGATTTTGCCATATGAGTTATCTCCAGTACTGTAAAAGGAGTCCATCTGGCTAAGATCCAAGATCTTGACACAGCCAAAGAAATGTGGGAAGCATTGAGAGATCTCAGCCTAGGCTCAGAAGCGATGATCGAGAACAAGCTGTCTCTAGCATGTAACAAGTTTGATGAATTCAAGATGAAACCTGGAGAAACCATAGAACAGATGAAGAACAGATTCATCGAAGTACTACTTGAAGTTTCTGCATTCAACAAAAACAATTACACTCAGAGAGAAAAGAATCTCAAGATTCTTAGAGCATTACCACCAAGCTGGGAGATCTACTCAGCAATGCAACCACTACGTGCTGACTTTAACGATCTGTCTGCGGAAGCTCTATTTGATCATCTGGCTGTTCACGAATGTGACATCAGAAGAATACATGGACCAGATCATTTGTCCAGCAAGAAGAATGAGAACAACTCAAAGAAAGAAAGAGAAAGAAGTTGCCTTCAAAGCGAAGTGCAAAGCAGATGAATCAGAACTATCTGCCTCACCAGTAGAAGGAGGATACGACAAACTACTCAAGGAATTCTCAATGATTGCCAAGAGAATGGACAAGATGGAAATCAGATCAAGAAAATATCGAAGGTTCTACAAAGACAACAAAAGTAGATACCAGAAGAACAAAGAAGCAGAACGATCTGATGGCAAAACAGAAAGTAAAAGTAATAGTAAAATCACTAAACCTAATGACTATACTTGCTATGGTTGTGGCAGAACAGGTCACTTCAAAACAGATTGCCCTGATCTGTCCAAAAGTCAAAGAGAAGAATTAAGAGCAAAAATAGATCGTAAACTAAAATATGAGCGAAAGGCTATGCTCGCTGAACAAGATTCAAGCAGCTCGAGTCATTTTTCTGAAAGTTCATCTGAGAATGATGAAGCATTCTTTGCAAATGATGAAGAATGCTGGGATGAATGCTACGTTGGTCTAGACAACGGTCTTGATGAAGTTGAGGTAAATTCTTGTAACTCAACCTCTTCAAATGAAAATGGTCTGGAACAGGAAATAGAAGATCAAGATGAATATTCATGGGATGAGGTTAATGAGATGTTCAAGAGCTACTCAAGCATCAAGAGACTATTTAGAGAAGTTGTTGAAGAAAATGACAGATTGAAGAAATCTGAAGAGATATTGAGTAAAGCAAACACTCAATATGTTGCTAACATAAACGATCTGGAAGAACAGATCAAAGGAAAGGACAGTGAGATTCATTCACTAAATTCAAAAGTGAAGGATCTTATCACAAGAAACAATGTAGCTGAGGAAAAGATAAAGAAAGGGAAGGAAATGATATACAAGAGTGATGAACGTGCCAAGCTGCTAATCAACCTTCAACAACAGGGTACATCTGGAGTAGGATATCCAGGCCACTCAGAGAAGCTCTCTAGTACCATAAAATTCGTACCAGAAAGGAAGCAAATACCAGATCAAGTTAAAAACTTGAAAAACAAGAAAGACTTTCCTCAAAAGATGATGGTGAAACAGACTAGCAACAGACAGTACCATCAAACAAGAGAACAACCAGCAGATTACACAGAAACAAAAGGGGTACGCAACAAGAATGTCAACAGGACATTACCCAACAAGAATGTCAACTAGACATTACCCAATAAGAATGTCAACAGGACAGTACCCACTAATAAAGGATTGAAGAATGATGGAATAGAAAGATATCATCCATCTATACTTCATTCTATGTCAAAAGTTGATAATGATGGAAATATTATTACTTGCTATATTGCTGTCCCCAACCCAAAAATGTTCTGGATCCGAAAAGGAACATTTGCTAATAATCAAGCACCCAGACTATGAAGGGTAGCTAAGCTTTATTAATTGCAGGAACAGAGAAATGCAAGAAGGAACAAAGTAGCAAGAGGAACTATCTGGATAATAGATAGTGGCTGTTCAAAACACATGACGTGTGATAAGAATCTGCTATCAAACAACATAGAGAAACCAGGACCCCAGGTTACTTTTGGATGTAATTCAAAAGGATATACCAGAGGGTATGGAAACATCAAAGTTGGCAAGACCACCATCACAAATGTATCATATGTTGAGGGTCTCAGTCACAATCTGTTTTCTGTAAGTCAGCTCTGTGCTAACGGTAACCAAATTGTTTTTGATACTAATAATTGTTTTGTAAAGAACAAGGAAGGAGATGAGATACTCCTTACCAAAAGATTACAAGACAGATTATATATAGTGCAATGGAATAACCAGATTGAGACATGTCTAGTTACCAAAACGGTATCAGAAACTAGTTGGCTATGGCACAAAAGACTAAGTCATCTTAACTTCAAGTCAATCAATAAGATTGCTCGAGAGAAACTAGTCGAATGATTACCAGAACAAGTATATGACAAGAACCATATCTGCGAAGCATGTCAAGCTGGGAAACAAACCAGAACATCATTCCCCAGCAAATCTGTTCAATCTTCTACCAGAATCTTAGAGTTACTACATTTAGACTTATTTGGTCCAGTTAAGCCATTAAGTATAAATGGTAGAAAATACACTCTGGTCATCATTGATGATTATTCAAGATTCACATGGGTAATCTTCTTACATAAGAAGAAAGAGTCATTGGAAAAGCTGCCAAATTTCCTCAACAAAATCACCAAGAAAAAGGAAGTTTCTGTTACAACCATCAGAACAGATCGTGGAACAGAATTCCTAAACCAGAAGATTGAGGACTCCTGCAACCAGATGGGAATCACACATCAGACATCTGCTGCCAGAACACCTCAACAGAATGGGGTAGTTGAAAGAAGAAACAGATCATTAAAAGAAGCAGCTCGCACCATGCTCAATGCAACCAGATTACCAAAGAAATTCTGGGCAGAAGCCATCTATACGGCCTGCTATACACAAAACAGATCAGTGGTCACCATTAGACATGGGAAAACACCATACGAAATCTGGAACAACAGAAAACCCAGGATACATTACTTTCGTACTTTTGGCTGTTTGTGTTACATCCATAATAATGAGAAATCTCAGTTAAGAACTTTTGATAACAAAGCTGACCCTGGAATATTCTTAGGATATTCAGATGTCAGTAAAGCTTATAGGGTTTATAACAAGAAGTCTCATGTTGTGGAGGTAACACCTCATATTGTTTTTGATGAATCCTTTATCAATGACAGAGAGTTAGGTGATGAACATACACAAGACCAGAACAAGAATAAGAGCAAAGAAGGAATATTGCTAGAAGATATTCTGATTTGGAATACAAGAGAAGATAACGAAATAGATATCCTATCTAATGCTGAAGCAGTAAGTTCACAGCAAGGGGGAACAGAACATGTTATTCTGGATCGTGACAAAACAACAACTCTACCAGAAGATAATCAGCCAGAAGGAGAAGAGAATGTAGAACAACCTCAAAATCAACCAGAAGAATCTAGAGATACAAATGGTTGGAATAATAATCAAGAAATTGAAGAACCAGAAGTTGAAAATCCATTTCAAGCATCTTCAACATCACACCCTGAATTTGAGGAACCAACAGATCAACCTGATCCCGAGATATCAGAAGAAGAGATAAACAGAAGAAGAAGATGGATACAAGACCATCCACCAGAACAGATTGTTGGGAACCCATCAGATTGTGTGAAAACCAGAAGAATGCATAGAGAAAGTGCCTTATTAAGTTGCTATCTGTCTCGCATAGAACCATCTGATGCATATGAAGCTCTACAAGATGCAGATTGGATAACGGCAATGCAGGAAGAACTCAATGAGTTCAAAAGAAACGAGGTCTGGTATCTCGTGGACAGACCCAAACACCAAGGAGTCACAGGTGTAAAATGGGTGTTCAAAAATTAACGAGATGAAAATGGTGAAATAGTCAGAAACAAGGCCAGATTAGTAGCTAAAGGCTATAATCAACAAGAAGGCATCGACTTTGACGAGACTTTCGCACCGGTTGCCAGATTGGAAGCTATCAGACTATTCCTTGCATATGCAGCATACAAGAAATTCAAAGTGTACCAGATGGATGTTAAAAGTGCATTCCTAAATGGTATACTTGAAGAAGAAGTATATGTTGAACAACCACCTGGTTTTGAAGAAGGAAATCCTGACCAGAAAGTATACAGATTAGCTAAAGTTGTCTATGGATTGAAACAGGCACCCAGAGCGTGGTATGAAATGTTGTCAACATTTCTGCTGGAATCAGGCTTCAGAAGAGGTTCTGTTGACAAGACACTGTTTGTCATCAAAGTTAAAGAACATATCCTTTTAGTCCAGATATATGTCGATGACATAATCTTTGGATCTCAGTCTCCTTATCTATGTGATAAATTTGCAGAACTAATGAAAAATAAATATCAAATGTCCATGATGGGCGAGATGAATTTCTTTTTAGGTTTGCAGGTCAAACAGAAACCAGATGGTATCTTCATAAATCAAACAAAGTACATCAACGATCTGCTGACCAAATTTGGGCTCAAAGACAGTAACCCAGTGAAAATCCCAATGCAAACCAACGGGAAGATAGATCCAGATCCAGAAGGCAAACCAGCAAACATAACACAATACAGAGGCATCATTGGCTCACTACTGTATCTTACTGCAAGTCGACCAGATATCACATTTGCAGTGGGAGTATGTGCCAGATATCAAGCTAACCCCAAAGAATCACATATGGAAGCTGCCAAAAAGATACTTAGATATCTTAAAGGAACAGCTCGCATTGGCCTCTGGTAACCACATGACGACAATTTTGAATTAACAGGCTACTCTGACTCAGATTATGCAGAATGCAAACTGGACAGAAAGTCTACTTCTGGAACGTGTCAGTTTCTTGGAAACAAGTTAATATCTTGGTTCTCAAAGAAACAAACATCTGTCGCCACATCAACAACAGAAGCATAATATATGGCTGCTGGAAGTTGTTGTGCACAAATCCTATGGTTGAAACAGCAACTAAGAGACTACGAGATCGAAGTAAAGGAGATGCAATTGCAATAACACTAAATCCAGTACTTCATACAAGATGCAAACACGTTGATGTGAGACATCATTTTATCAGAGATCATGTAGAGAGAAAGCACATCCAGATCGAGAAGATTCACACGGATATCCAACGTGCTGACATTCTGACTAAAGCCTTACCAGAAGAAAGATTTAAGATGCAATGTGGAAAGCTTGGATTACTAAGTCTGGATGATAAAACAACAGAAGGTTACCAGAAAGTCAACAACAGAAGGTTACCAGAAGGTTAACAACAGAAGGTTACTAGAAGGTTAACAACATATGATCTACCAGAAGGTTACAATGCCCAGATTGAAGAAAATGCCACGTGGAAATTATTTCTTAATTGCTAAGTCAAGGGGGAATTTTTTTCAATGAAACTGAAACGTCTTAGAGATATGACGTCAATTCGTACAATCAATATCCGAGATTACAGTTTGCAAAGTTATTTTTTAACCTAGATTTACTAAAATCCTCTATTTTAGTAATGATTAGCTCACCTTTGGGAACTGTGATCGAGAAAATCCCTGCAAGAACAGGAAAAAGGAAAGTTGCAGTGGAAACAAAGATACGCACACGCTCGCCTACAACCCTAGGATCTAGCGCGTTTATCACACGCAGGGAAAGGCGGCAAAATAAAAGGAAGAAGCGGGAAAATCTAAAAAGGGAAGATATTCATCCAACCCTTCACTTATTTACCATCTTAATCTATGCCACTTATTATATATATGCGATATCTCTCTCAGAACTGTTCACCTTCACTTTCATTGCACTGAGCACTACTCTCCTTAAGCACTTAAGATTATCTCGACCTGATTTCTCTACAAAACTCTTCCAAAACATCTTACGTTTGATCATGGCACCCCAAACTTCATTGTTTCTTCAACATGTGGCTGAGGTTCAGAAATTTCTTTCGCCTGAACCCTATGCTGTGCTTGATACCCATGGATTTTGCAAACTTGAAGAAATTTTTGCCCTGGTTACTCGTTGCAAAGGTTCTTGAGTTTATTAAATCCTCATTATATCTGCAACATGTTACTAGTATTGCTCTAATTTTCTATATGAACTGCTTAAAATGTCTCATCACTGTTTATCAACTGTTTAGATGTGAACATCCATGCTTGTTCATATAAACTGATAAATATACATATATTTGCTCTATATGTTCTTATGATTTTAGGCTTCTGCAATATTGTCACCTCCCGCCCCAACATGTTCTTGGAAAAACAAGTGGCTACATTTTACTTGACATGGAAAAACAAGTGGCTACATTCAAAAAACAGAATGATAAACATGGTTTTGAAGCAAATGTGTTGATGCCAATCGGCGACAAAACCAGCAAAACACCATACAACGTCATTCAAATGATCAACCAGGCATATCGGTTGAAAGACGTAGGTCTGAGTTTGGACGACATCACTCCTCAACAACTGCAAGAGGCAGTAGAAATTATGATAGTCACACCCATCTCATATACTGGAAGGATGTTTCAGCGATCTCTACTCCAACCAGGTTTCAAGTTGCTGTTAGAATTGGTTCAGAGAATTTTTCTCAACCACAGTGGATCATATGATCAAGTCACACCTGAGAAAATTCCGAATTCTCACGGCAGTTATTCTCAACCTCCGAGTCAACTGGAGCCGAATCCTGTTTGAGTTGATGGCTAAGGAAGCTAAACTGGTGACTTATACCAAGGATAGCAAAGGCAGAGGAACTTCAGTGGAAGTTAAGAGAAATCTCCGACATTCTACCAAAATCAGCCTGATGGTGGAACGATATTTCAAACAGCAAGTGTGGGAGGATGCGGTAGAATTCAACATAAGTCTTTCCATACCCAAAGATCAACATCAGCTAGAAATGTCTTTGGGACTCTCACCAGCCTTCTTCAACAAGATTACCGATGAAGTACACCGTGTAGCAGCTCTGGAAATAGGAAGCTCAAATCCTACATGGATGCCACCTGCTAAAGGTGTGGAAAAGCAAAAGGGCAAGTCCACAAATGAGAAAGTTGTGAAGGAAAAGGTGACATGCTAGACTTCTACCAAACGAGGTAGCTCTGTTGAGACAGAAACATCAGCATCGCAGCCCAAACAAAAGAAACGTCGACTACAGAAAGTCCAAGAGTCTTCACCACCACCAGAAGCAACAACAGAACAATCAGAACCTATAGAACACATGCCCACAGAACCAGAAAAGGAGGTGACACCAACAATGGAACAAGAATCCACTCCAGCTCCTGATATGGAACCAGAAACTTCATCAAAACCACAACAGGAGAAAGACTTCTCTCCAGCCAGAACACCTACACCCTCACCAAACCGAATGGAAAGAATAAGTGAGGATGAAGAGGAAGGAGAGTCAGCTGATGAGGAAGAAGAAAGGAAACGTCAGGCAGAAAGTGTTATCAATCTGCTGGAGAATGAAGCAGAACACTCAGTGTTGCAAGACTTTCCTGGTATTCATTGTTTACTAGAAAGTTTGGATACAGCCAAGCGCGTCAAGTTCTACTTGCTGGTTAAAGACAGCGAGTACTACATTTTTGATGCTCTGCTTCAACTCAAGACAATTGACGACTTGAAGAAGGAAGAGGCCACACTACTCAGTCTACTCCAAGTCACCACAGTCCAAGAAGTCCGAACAGAATATCAGCAACTCATCTCTGGGCTCATGAAACATGAGGCAGAAACTTTGAAGATCAATCTGGAGACACCACACAAAGAACCTGCACCAACAGAACAACCACCATCCCAACCAGAGCAGGGAGCAGATCAACCTAAGAAGCCTACCAAGAAAACACCAATCATCAACCTTGACTCTGGTGATGATGAACCAGTTGGTCAGAACATTGGTGGTGAACCAACCAATGAACTGTACACACCTGGCGTGGCGCAGACACTTAAGAAACATGTCAACTTCTATACAATGGAAGAACTTTTGGAGAGGGAAACCAGACCATTCAACAACTTCCAACTCGACAATCTGATTACACTCAGAGTTGAAGACTGTTTGACAGAAACCTGCAATACCCTCCAAGAGAAAGCCACCCAGATACTCACCGACTTCAACCAACACCAGAAAGACTATGTCAATGACATGGATCGTGACATCAGAGGCAAGCTCAGAACAATCAGGAAGGAGCTTGATAAAAAGATAGATGATGATCGCCTGCAGAATGAAGCAGAACAGGCCAAGTTCACTCTTCGTCTAAATGACATAGAAGAGAAAAATCAGAAGACAACTGCTCTTGTGGCTGACCTTTTGGCCAAACAACAAACAACAATTGATACTGCCGTAGAAAAGAAAGGAACTCAACTTGTTGCACAGTTGAAGGAAGCTGCTGACTTATCCATCCATTCCACCTCGCCAAATTTGAGAACAAAAAATTTGTGGAATTGATGAGGAAACATCAGGTGGATGTTCTGAATGAACTTCTGTACCCTAATCCAGAAGAACATGAGCAGCAAGACACCCGCATCACAGCCATCGAAGAACTTCAAGAGACATATGACAAAATGTTGTCTACAATGAACAGCCGGCTCGAGCAGAAACTGGATGCATCCAACCAGACAATCAACTTTCTGCTTGGGTTCAAAGCAGAAGCTGAAGAGAAGGTAGAGAAAATGACCGAAGAGATTGCCTCACTTCGCACACTCATCACTACTTTCTTTGATGATGTCGAAAAGGGGGAAATCTCGGGAGGAGAAAAAGGCAAAGGAAGCAAGGGCAGCAAGAACACAACAGCAAAAGAAACAGAATTTTTAGGTGAAGAAACAGAAACTCCCATGGCTGAAACGGCAAAACCAGCAAGAGAGAGACCAACCACACCGCCAAGACTTGACCCTACACTTTTTGGAACAGAACAAGCTCAACAAGACCAACCAGGTCAAACCTCTGATACACAACGAATTCCCAGTGACAAAGGAAAGAAACCAGTAGATGAGGGAGACCAAATTGCGGAGCTGTTGCTGTTTGGAGTGAGCATGGATCAAGCATGTGATCCAGTATTCAGAGCACAGTTCTATAAAGAACAGGCAGAAAGAGAGAGAAAGCTAGCTGCTCAGGAGGCCAAGGAAAAATCATTTCAAACTCCTTTCTCCTCGCCTTCCTCTACAGAACGCTCACAGCAGCAGTCATCACAATCAACCACCCAGTCTAAGAATAAGAAGAAGAAACCATTCTCATGGAATCAATCTTTGCAAAAGAAAACACCTAATGATGCGTGGGTTCCAGAGAGTGATCAAATTGATTGGGAGAAAGTAAAGCAAGGTTTTATCTTGAACAGATATTTATTGAAGGAGCTTACATACTCAGAATCAACTCCAGATGAGGACTTCAACAAATATCTGGACAACTTCAGTGACCAGGGCCTAGTACAGAGGATCAGAACAGCAGCATCTGATGCCAAGATACAGATCAAAGCCCCGGAGAAGGAATACATGGTATGTCCAA
>JAPKLX010000904.1:0-35093 GCA_026898415.1 Leonotis leonurus
TGAGATGTGTCTTAGGGCGCATCACATCAAGATGTGGTCAGTCATCACAGATGGACCAATCAAGATAATGCACAAACATTCAGCTGAAATTAAAGATGGTACAGGACCAACTCAAATTGTCGAAATAGTTGAAAAGGAGAAGGACATTAATTATTACACAACCGAAGAAAAGAAAGAAGCTGGCCTAGATGACTACGCCAAAGGATTAATCTCAAGCACAGTTAGAGGCATCTATCTAGCCAAAATTCGACGTCTCAAATCTGCAAAAGAAATGTGGGACGTGCTTAGAGACATCAGTATGGGATCGGACGTGATTCAAGAAAACAAACTGTCCATTGCGTGTAATAAATATGAAGAGTTCAAAATGAAGCCAGGAGAGACGGTAGCTCATATGAAGAACAGATTCACTGAGATTATAATTGAGATAATTGCCATCGACAAGAACAAGTATACTCAACGTGAGATGAATCTCAAAATCATTCGTGCTCTACCTGCCAACTGGGAGATATACTCAGCCATGCATCCCATGATGCCAGAGTTCAACTCTTTAACCACAGATTCTCTTTTTGATTTACTAACTGGAAATGAATACGAAATTAATCGTATTCATGGATCTACTAACCCCTCGTCTAGCAAACCATCTGTTGCAGGGAACAAAGATAAAGAAACTGCTTTCAAGGCAAAGCTAAAAGAAAAGGAGATAGTGAAGAAATCTCAACCTGTTGTCATAGTAAAAGACTCATCAACATCAGAAGATGAGGACTATCCCTCAAAGAACTATTTTGAGGAATACTCTCTTATGGCTCAAAGATTTCAACGAATGGAAATGAGAGCAAACAAGTACAAACGTCTATACAAGGACAATAATCGAAGTTTCAAAGGAAGAAATCGATCTGGTGACCGACCTGATAGGAAGAATGAGGTAAAATCAACTTCCTATGTTAAAGCTGACCTGTCAGAATACTCTTGTTTTAAGTGTGGCAGGAAAGGCCATTTCAAGACGGACTGTCCAGACATTACTCAAGCTGAGAGAGAGGAGTTAAGAAGCAAACGCGATCAAAAGCTCAAGGAGCAACGCAAGGCAATGATCGCTGAAGAACAATCTGCTTCCAAACACCTCTCTGACAGCTCAACCGAAAATGACGAAGCATTTGTGGCAAACGAACTTGACCTTGAATGGGATGAATGCCTCATGGGCCATGACAATGGACTAGACAACCTTGAGGTAAATTGTCAAGATTCTATTTCTTCTAATCATCCTATTTATGATTTTGGTAATGAAGAAGAAGAAGAAGAGGTAGAAGAAGAAGACGACCTGTCCATGGAAGATTTCTCTAAGTTAATGGAAGATTATGCAAGGTTGAACAAGATGTTCAAACACGCTATTAAAGAAAACGGAAGAATGGCTAACACCATACAAGAAATGAAGAAAGTAAGTGCTTCATTCAATGATAGAGAGAAGGCAATGCTTCTGCAGATAAAGAACAAGAGTGAAGAAGTCTACGCTCTTAATGCTAAAATCTCGGATTTGATTGAAAGAGAATCGTTGGCCAACAACAAGGCGGAGAATTTTGGTGTAATGCTTAATTATTACATCCATAAAAAATCAGACAGAGTTCATCTCATCAATGATATGCAAAGGAGATCATCAGATCATGGAGGACTTGGATTTGATGGAGTCGACAAAGGTCCACCTAAAGGAAACTTTGTCAAGGAGAAGGGAAAAGACAAAGTAGTAAACCTCAACAATAATGCTAGACAGCCGCAAGCAATCTTGATCAAGGATCAAGGACAGCGACAACAAAGGTTCACTACACAAGGAATTGGTTTTCAACAAAGAAAACCACCTGCTCAAAGGTTAAATCAACCTGCTCAACAGTACAACCATCAGCGAGCTCCTCCGCCATTCAACCAGAGAAAACCTGTCTACCATCATCAAAGACAGGAAGCTCATCAACAGCGACCTGTTCCCCTACACCATAGAAGACAACTGTCAACTGCTAATACCAAATCTCAATCGACCATACCACCTGCTCCAAGGAAACACGCTGTAACAACACAACCTTCTGCCAAACAAAAACAGATAGTATACATCGACTTCAGTGGCAGACAGATCAGACCATCTCAGAATATGACTATAGTTAGACAAATTTGGGTTCCAAAAGGAACCATGTCTACTAACAAAGCACCCTAATTCAGTAGGGTAGCTAAATAATTGTTCATTGCAGGATAGGAGATCGTTGAGAAGAACGCGCACAGCTCGAGGCGCAGTATGGATACTTGATAGCGGATGCTCTAAACATATGACATACTGTAAAGAATTGTTAACCAACTACAAGGAGTGCATTGGACCAACTGTTACCTTTGGAGGAAACTCAAAGGGTCATACAAAAGGTTATGGTGATATCCAAGTTGGTAACACTACTATTCTTAATGTTTCATATGTTGAAGGACTAAATCATAATCTATTTTCTATTAGTCAGTTTTGTGCTAATAATAAGAAAGTAGAATTTACAGCTAACAAGTGTCTAGTCAAGAATTTGGAAGGAGAAGAGATTCTTCTTACCGGGGTTTTGCAGGACAGGTTATATATTGTGCAATGGGACGAACAGATTGAAACATGCCTTGTGACAAAGTCAAATGCAGAAACCAGCTGGTTATGGCATAAACGACTAAGTCATTTAAACTTCAAGTCCATCAACAAGCTGGTGAAAAACAACCTGGTTGAAGGTCTACCTGCTCAAGTCTATGATAAAGATCATGTGTGTGAAGCTTGCCAAGCAGGAAAACAAACAAGAACTTCATTTCCAACTAAGGCAGCTCACTCCACCTCAAGAAATCTAGAACTTCTTCACCTTGACCTTTTTGGACCTGTATCTCCATTAAGTGTAAATGGTAGAAAATATACTCTCGTAGTTATAGATGATTTCTCTAGATTTACATGGGTTATTTTCATGTACAAGAAAAAAGAGACTTTGGAAAAGCTGCCTGACCTACTGAACAGATTATCAAATCAGAAGGCAACATCCATCGTCACAATTCGATCTGATCGAGGAACTGAATTTATCAATCATATGATTGAAGCATACTGCTCGAAGTTGGGAATTCAACATCAAACATCAGCAGCTAGGACACCTCAACAAAATGGAATCGTGGAAAGGCGAAACAGATCACTTAAGGAAGCAGCTCGAACAATGCTCAACGAAATCAATCTTCCTAAGAAGTTCTGGGCTGAAGCAATAAACACTGCCTGCTACACGCAAAATCGATCTGTCATCACTCTACGCCACGGAAAAACTCCATACGAAATATGGAATAACAGGAAGCCTCGAATAACTTACTTTCGATCTTTTGGATGTAAGTGTTACATTCACAGCAATGGGAAAACACAATTGAAAACATTTGATAGCAAATCTGATCAAGGAATTTTCTTAGGATATTCTGACATCAGTAAAGCCTATCGTGTTTTTAATAAAAGGACACTTGTTGTGGAAGTAACCCCGCATGTTGTTTTTGATGAATCCACTTTTGAGGTTTCAGGAACAGATTGTACTCCATCAAAGGATGAATGTTCACCTACAACATTGAGAAACTCCACAGATCGACTAATTGAGGATATACTTCTTTGGAGTCCACGAAAAGAAGGAGAAGAAGAGAGTTTTGATAAACCTGCTGGAGATACACCACAGCAAGGGGGAACAGATGGACAACTTACAAATGAAGAGGGAACACATGAAGGGGGAACACTAGAACATGACCAACCATGTGTTGATGAACAAAACACTCAATCTCCCTCTCCCTCTACTCAACAGCCATTTGTTCAACAATTGGTAAATGAAGTATCAAGCATTGATTTAAATTCTAACAATCTCTTTGATGTACTTATCACAGATCATCCAGAATTCGACAATCCACCTGACGAACTAGAAATCGAAGTAACAGAAGAAGAAATGAAAAGGCGAAGAAGATGGGTAGACAGCCATTCAATAGATCTCATTGTTGGGAACCCAACAGATAGAGTCAAGACAAGAAGAATGCATGGTGAAAGTGCATTACTAAGCTGCTATCTGTCTCATACAGAACCCAAAGACGTGGATGAAGCCTTACAAGATGCTGACTGGACTAATGCCATGCAAGAAGAGCTAAATGAGTTTAAAAGAAATGATGTATGGTATTTAGTGGATCGACCTAGGCATCAGGGTGTGATTGGAGTTAAATGGATTTACAAGAACAAGAGAGATGAAACAGGTGAAGTGGTGAGAAACAAAGCAAGGCTAGTCGCTAAGGGATATTGCCAACAGGAAGGGATCGACTTTGATGAAACATTTGCTCCTGTTGCACGACTAGAAGCTATCAGATTGTTTCTGGCCTATGCTGCATATAAACGCTTCAAAGTATTCCAAATGGATGTAAAAAGTGCATTCCTCAATGGAATCTTAGAAGAAGAAGTTTATTTGGAGCAGCCACCTGGTTTTGAAGAAGGAAATGAAGACAAGGTGTACAGATTGATCAAAGCCGTATATGGTCTAAAACAAGCTCCTAGAGCTTGGTATGAGACTCTGTCCACCTTCTTGTTACAATCTGGATTCAAGCGAGGATCAGTGGATAAAACCTTATTCACAATCAAAGTCCAAGATAATATCCTTTTAGTTCAAATTTATGTTGACGACATTATTTTTGGATCAAAATGTGAATTCCTTTGTAACAAATTTAGCAAGCTCATGCAAGAAAAATACAAGATGTCCATGATGGGAGAAATGAATTTCTTCCTAGGATTACAAGTCAAACAATCCACTGATGGGATCTTAATCAATCAATCAAAATACATCAATGATCTCATCACAAAATATGGAGTAAAAGACAGCAAACCAGCAAAGACGCCAATGCAGACAAATGGACAGATTGGTCCAGATGTACTTGGAAAAGCAGTTGATTCAAAACAGTATCGTGGTATTATCGAATCTTTATTATATTTAACTGCTAGTCGACCTGATATTACTTTTGCTGTTGGTGTTTGTGCTAGGTACCAAGCTAGTCCAAAAGAATCTCACATGGAAGCAGCTAAAAGAATACTTAGATATCTCAAGGGCACTACAGAAATTGGTTTGTGGTATCCATGTGATGACAACTTTGAACTAACTGGGTACTCAGATTCTGATTATGCAGG
The DNA here is from genome assembly GCA_026898415.1 of Leonotis leonurus. Lineage (NCBI taxonomy): Eukaryota > Viridiplantae > Streptophyta > Magnoliopsida > Lamiales > Lamiaceae > Leonotis > Leonotis leonurus. The sequence continues at coordinate 5,168 of JAPKLX010000904.1, forward strand.
TTGCAAACTAGATAGAAAATCAACATTAGGCACTTGCCAATTTCTTGGAAACAAACTCATCTCATGGTTTTCCAAGAAACAAACATCTGTTGCAACTTCAACAACAGAAGCAGAGTACATGGCAGCAGGTAGCTGTACAGCACAAATCTTATGGCTAAAGCAACAACTCAAAGACTATGAAGTCAACATGGAAACAGTCTCCATATTTTGTGATAGCTCGAGTGCTATAGCCATCACCCAAAATCCAGTACTCCACACTCGCTGCAAACATGTTGATGTTCGACATCACTTCATACGCGATCACGTAGAGAAGAAGAACATCAAAATAGAGAAAATTCATACAAAATGCAGCGAGCTGATATTCTCACAAAAGCATTGGCAGAAGATCGTTTTAAAATGCTTTGCGGAAAATTAGGACTCGTTAACCTAATCAAAGAAGGTACAAGTGTAAACAACAGATTGTGAATGGTACAAAACAATCAGTTGTTACACTATTAAATAGCTACTCATCTAGAACAACAGTTAGACAAATTTTGTCAAAATAGATAGCGATGAATAATCAACAGCGAGCTGTTGTAAAACTCATCAATCTGTTACGAGAACATTTCATCTTTTTCTCGTTAACTTTTTTTTGCCTTAGACGCTGGTTATCTAGCTGCTCTTTTATCTCACTTATCACTATCTGTTCACTATCTGTTCAAAATAACAGCTAGCTGTTATGATCAATCAAGGGGGAACAACTAGTAGATTCCTTCCAAATCACTAGTAAAAAGAAATCATCAACAGCGAGCTGTTGATTAAGAACAAGCAGTTGATATCACAATTCACAGTCTGTTGGAAACAGCAAACTGTTGAACAAAGGCAAATGGGTTCACAAAGAAATCATCAGCGAACTGTCCTACAACAAATTCACTATCTGTTGGCTTCAACCAAGGGGGAATTAAATTCATCTCATTTATTATTACCTTTACATATTTATGTCTAATAAGTGATTGTTATTTAAATAATATCAATCGACTTTAGTGTCAGATAAAATGATGGAAAAAGGGATGCGCATTTAATGCAATAGTCCTCGGTTCAAGCATCGAGGCAGTGATGTGACCTTTTGGATGACCAAAACGATGGTGTACAACACATAATCGAATTTGAGCGGCAAAACAATTATCTCAGGGAGTAATCTCAACCGTAGAATAAAACATTTTTAAATGAGATTAAATCCGTGCGTTGATTATTCTCCTATATATATGTGTAGAATTAACTGCCATCATCTTTACTCAATCTCTTTTCGCATTTCTCCATTGTTGAACTTCAAGCTTTCTGCAACTCAAAACTACTCTCATTCAATCTCTTTCAAAACCCAAAATGTCGAACTCCGAAGCCTCAGCATCTTCATCCAAAGCTGATTCACCTATTCCAGCATCCCAAATGCTTCATACAATCGAAAATCGTCTTTCTCCCGAACCTAGAGCCGTATTAGATCATCATGGATTTACACTCCTTGATGAATTATTTGAGAAGATTCAAGCATGCTCAGGTTGCACATCGTATTTAGAAATACATGAACTAAGCTTTAAGTTTTTAATTCTGATTCGCTCAAATAGTGAAGCTTGTTTAATTATTTTTCTCTAGATTTTTCAACATCTCAAAATTCAAGCATGTTTTAGATTAAAAATGCCTAATTCTTTGTTTATGATGCTTCACAATGTATGAATATGCCTATCTGTCCATTACATGATTTATCGCCCAACAGCGAGCTGTAGGTGTTCACTAAAATGCCTAAATGAGTCAAATCACTATCTGCTTAGTTGTCATTGTCTCAAAATTTACTTTAAACAGCTAGCTGTTGTCTTACATGGCACTTCTTTAACAGCTCGCTGTTCATTCATTATTCCTCTACTTAACTGCAAAATTTTGTGACTAGGATTTCACAAAATTATCACCAAAGAACCAGATTTTATCTCCCTCGCCAAGTGGCCTATTTTTTCTGCACCTGGATGGAGGAAGAAAATGAAGATTGCACAGTTGAGATTCGTACAGGCAAAGGAGAGATAGCACGCTCATCTGTGATTGACATGATTCTTCACACATACAACTTGGTGGATGAAGGGGAACTGCTTGAAAGCATTACTCACGAGCAGATAGTGTATACAGTCAATATGATCGTAGCAAAACCGATGAAATGGGACGGGAAGGCATTCAACAGGGGAATAATGCTACCTGTCTATAGGCTACTATTGGATTTTGTACAGAGAGTGTTCCTAGGACATCAAGGAACATTTGATGCAGTAACTCCGGTGAAATTGAGAGTCATGACAGCTGTGCTGCTCAATCTGGACATCAACTGGAGCAGGGCGCTGTTAAGATTGATAGTTGATGAAAAAAAGCAAGTTGAAATGAAGCAGAATAAGAATGGTGAGTGTGTACACTTGCATGTCAAACGACCTCTTCGTTTGTCTACCAAAATCAGTACGATCATTGATGGTTTCTTCAACAAAGACACATGGAATAGAGCAGTTGATGTTAGCCAAGATGCCATATTACCCAAATCAAAACATCAAATTGAGATGTCTCTCGGTATAGCAGCTCAGATTTTTGGTAAAGTGGCAGATGAGTCACTTAGAGAGGCAATGATTCTTGTTGGCAAGTCCAACAGTGAATGGGAGATGCCAACAAAGAAACCCAAAACAGTGGGTGAAGCAGCGGCAGTACAGGTCGCTGTTGAGAAGCAAGGAAAGAGGAAGGCAGCGGGTGAAGCAAGACCAGCTGCTGAGAGAAGGAAAAAGACAGCCAAGGCATCACTTGTGACAGTGAAAGAGAAGGAAGAAAAGAAGAAACAAGAAAGACCAACAGCTCGTAAACTGATCGATGAGCTTGATGATACAGTCCATGATGTTGAGCTAATCACAACAATCATTCCTACATCTCAACCACCACCTGTTCCAGAAACAAGCATGCCCGCTGTTGCCATTCACATTGAATCCAAACAGCCCGCTGTCGACAAGGAGGACAAACTGCGAGGTGCACACATGCTATATGAGCAAATGAAGGAGACAGCGAAGGAAAATATTGCACAGAAAATGCCTGGGATTTCACTCACTCCCTCTACATTGGAAATGGCTAAAAGACTTGAAGTCTATCTCAACATTCGAGATAGCCCATTCTACATTTTGGAAGCCATTTTCCACCTGTTTACAATCAGCGATCTGAAGATCGAAGAAAATAAGCTCACTGCTTATTTTGGTTTCATTGACATCCCCGATGCACGCAAATACTTCCGATCTTACGTGCTTACTAAAATGAAAGAGGAGGCAGCTGTGCTTAATATTGATCTTGCTCCATTCTACACAAATGAACAAGATCTGTATGATCTAGCTGTTGATTTTCAATCTGCTGATTTTTCATCTGCCGTGGTGCTTGCTAAGCCATCTGTCAAAGATGTGGAGAAAGAAGCACAGGCAAGGGTTGAAACAATAATAGTGGATGAGGGAAACAGGGAGTCAATGGGCATTAATATATTGGTTAAGAAAACGTTTTCAACAAAAGAGCATTAACCACCGAATTCCGCACACAACATTAATCAAGATTAACTTGTTAAAGTTTTTCTTATTAACTGTTACTTTACACTTAAGATATACTTGAGCTAAGTTGACTCTTCTTAACACGAAGAATCTTCTTGCCAATCCAAGTCTTCTTATATTCTAAGATTGCTTAAACCTTATCTATCAAAAACAAAAACAAGAAAACCAAAAAGTTGGAATTGGTGTTTTCCCCCCCCCCCCCCCCATACACCAAACTAGCTCTTTCGGGACCAACAATACCTAAGCATCAATATACATTAAAGTGTGAGCATAGTTTAATATCTCCCACTTGAATGATACCTGCATACCCACTGCCCAACACCTGCGGATATTCATCACATTGAAATATATAATTTTAATCTTTAAGATAAATTATATATACATATTGGCAATAATTTATATATAATTTATAAAATAATATGATTAATATTATGTGGGTAGACAGGTATTGAACAAGCATTTTTGTGGATTTCACGGGTATATCGCAGATAATTTTTATGGGTATGAATAGGGGTGTCAATGAGTAACCGATTATAGGGAATAATCGGTATTGAACCCGTACCGAACCCATAATAGGTTTTTCGGTAAATAAGTCGGTATTGGTTCTAATATTTAACTATTAACAGTACTCGGCTAATCGGTACAGATCTGAGTACCAAACAGGGTACCGGCTTATTAAATTATTTATTAAAAATAAAATAATTTATATTTAATTTAAAATATATTTTATATTTTATAAATACTCCCTCCATCCCATTATTAATGACACGTTGCTTTTGGGTACAAGTATTAAGAAAGTGATTTTTTATGTGTATAATGGTGTGGTCCAATAAAATTGACTAACTTTTTAAAGATAAAATATTTATTTTTTTTAGAAACGAACCATTATTATTGGGACACCCCAATATAATAAACGTGCTATGAATAATGGGACGAATGAAGTATTTATCAAGTTGAATTTAAATATATCTATATCGAATTATTGTTAGAAAGTTTGTATTCGAATTATTATTCATTTACATATTAATATTTTTTAAATAGTAAATTTTTGAGCATGCAACAATATAATTTTTTTTGGCATGCACCAATAAATTTTACATGAGATGAGCCTTTATCTATTAGTTGTATTTTGCAATAATATAATTTTTTAAGTAACATGGAATTATAATAATGTAACATGCTTAACTTATATCACGTTTAAATAGATTCACAATTTAGATAAAAAAAATTATGATTCATCAAAATATATATTTTATAAATTATAATCTAAAATAATTTTCCTTCGATTTCCATATGTTAATACTAATTACGGTTGCAAAATTTATGATAAAAGATGAAATAAAATATAAGATAGTTCAATTCTCCAAAATAAAAATAAATAGATAAATTAACCATTATAATTAAATAAAACTTTAAAATATATTTTCACGTGATACTTTTCTAATTTATCCACGATTGTCTAAGTTAGTGTCAAATCATCTTTGTGTTTGGAAATTAATGACGCGTGAGTTTAAGATTACAAAAAACTATATATCTTTCTATTGAAGTCTTGGGATTGTCATATGTCCTTTCAATATATGTATATAAATAGATGATGTTGCATACAAAGAACAATTAAATCATGATCATCAATTTTTCTTCACATTTATTTAATTTTAATCATATTCTTCATTTCGAAATAAAACACATGAAATATCGTTCCACCAGTCACGGGTTAACATAGATCGTTTTTTGATTTTATACTCAATTAGGCTTAGCACATTCATAATGTTCTAGAAAAATCACCTGTATGAATATAGTTGATAGGGAATAACATCAGCTCTACTCACCAAATGAGTTGAGGAAGACTGGATGATCATGGGTTATGTCTGACTAGCAGAAGACATGATTTGAGCATGAGTAATCTTTGAACATGTTACTACCATGTTACTACAGAGATCTGCACAAAGGCTTAAGCAAGATCTGTCTTATTATAGCTCTGGTCTATCGAGGTTCTAATTTAAGAGGCGTGAGGATCTGCTGAGTTCATGGATCTGCGCTACCACCGTTCGATACCATGCCACACTGCCCCTCGTGATCTGTGCCATTGCTCGGCACTTCGACGTTTTTGATCCGGAGCAGCTTGATCCCGCCGACACCCTCTATGTGTCGAGGATTGATCACTCGGAGCTCCGCCAGGCTCGCATCTGCACCATGGACTACACATGGGTGCCATCCACCTCCCGACGCTGTGTGGTTAACCACATTAATGAGTTGGCCGCCATAGCCGCCAACTTACCTGATGTCGGCGGTGACGAGGGAGCAGCTGACTGAGCAGCCGAGGAGGACGCCTCTATGCAGGATGCTTTTGCTCCCGGACCTTCCTCCTATCCGACAGGCGCCGGCCAGCATCACTATGGTGCCGGCTCTACTTCTACCAGTGGTGTGGACCACCTCACGTCGCAGTTTCAGTCTCTGATCACTGAACTCGGCGCCCTCCGATCCGACTTCACCTCCTTCAGGCAGGATTTCACCAGTTTCTCCCAGGACTTTGGGGCCCACGCTCACGAAGCCCAGTCCTTCTACCGGGAGTTTGGAGACTTCAGCGCCTCCATGCTTCAGAGCCAGGAGCGGATTGAGGAGAGGGTGACCACTATCCACGACATGATGTCTGAGCAGGCTCGTCAGTGGAGATTGGCTTAGGAGCAGTCGGCTCTCCAGTATCAGCAGATACTAGTGAACAACAGATAGATGGTCGAGCTTAACGCCCAGTGGTCGAACTGGGCTTTGTACGATCACCCACCGCCGTCGCCGGATCAGCAGTGACTTCTCACTGCTGATTAGTACGTATTTCTTTTCATTTTCTTTTTGTATGTGTCCGGGTTGTTTTGAATTTAGTTTATTTTTCTTGTTTTGTTGCTTCTTTTGCTTTGTTTGGTGTTTCTTTTGTAGGTCTAAACCTTTACAACTACTCGAGCTCTCATCACCGCCACAATGCCTTATATCTGGTATTATCTCTCCGCTCTCTTGTTTTTATATTGCAATGAGGACATTGCTATCTTTATTTCGTGGGGGAGGGGTGTGTATGCTTTATATTGTAACATGCGGCGTATTATTAGAACTGTGTAGTTGTCCATACATGTTTGTCCAATTGCTGTTGAGCTTGATATGATTAGTGTGTGATTTTGATGAGGACTTGTTAATTATGTTTGATGACATGAATTGCCGTTGTGAGTTCTCGATTGGGTATGAGTATTGTATCTTGATCATAGTTGTTGTGGGTCACTCTTTGTGTGATGATTTTATGTGATAGCTCGTAGCGTTGTGAATTTGGCTAAAAATTGCTTGTTGGCTAGACTTGTTTGATAATTATTGTGTTTGTAAGATTGAGTTGGGAGGCTTCTGCTCCTCTGGAAACCATGAGCATAGGAAACCACATGAGAACACTTTAGATGACCTCTAAATGTTTTTGTCTCGTGACTTTTGGCCATATAACACACTCTTTCGATATCTTGCTCGAATGGCCTTAATAATTGTAATTGAGCCGCTTGAATTATTTGAATAGGTGATAAGAACTCTACCCCTCTTCCTCTATGAAATCGAAGAAAATTTTGAATTCGAGGAATGGGTATGGGAAACCACACTAGGATACTCGGTTTATCCGAAGATCACACCTAGTGACCAATGTTCTATATATCACTGAAAATTCCTTGCGATTTGGCTCTTAATTAATTGTGATTAAAAAATCCAAAGTCTAGCTTGTGAGTGATTGAAAAGCCGAATTTACATGCGTTATTGAGTTTGATCATATTGAGTTGCACTTTCGAGGGAAACACATAATATTGATTGAGTTATAAGCTTATGATCCTTTTTGATTGCTCGTAATGAATATGATTGCCATTGCATGATTATACTTGTCGCTTGTTTTGAAATCTCCGTATTATGTCGAGTTTAGACTTGCTTGAGGACAAGCAAGGTATTGTGTGTGGGGAGGTTGTTTTATATGTTTTTGGTCTCGTTTCTAATACGCTTTTGGTCTTCAAATGCTTAGTTTTATTGTTCAAGTTGATGCTTTGGTTTTCCTTATGCTACATTGTAGGTGAGAATCAACAAAAATAAATTCCGAGAGTTCGATAAAGGAAACGAGACCAAAAGACGAAGAAAAGGGCAAAATTGCACTTTGGCCGAAGATGGATCTAGCGAGCGCTAGGACTCCAGTGCTAGCTAGGGTTGAACAGCGGAAGCGGGCAGAACAGGAGCCCAGCGACCGCTAGCCCCTAGCGGTTGCTGGCCCTTCGAACTCTCCAAGTCAGAACTTGGGGCTAGCGAGCGCTACCCCCTCAGCGCCCGTTAGCCCCTGCGAAGAATTGAAGACAGAGCAGTGAGGTAGTGAGCGCTACCCCCCCAGCGCTCGCTACCCCACTGCAGCGTTATCTCACCCAGCGAGCCAAGGTAGCGCTCGCTGGCCCCTAGCGAGCGCTACCCTGGCGCGAGTCTTCCCTTATTTAAAACGCCCACGCGTGATTTTTCAGACTTCTTCTTCTTCACGTTTTTTACTTCTAGTCTAGGGTTTAGACCACGAGAGAAAACACTCTTAGTCCAGTTTTTATTTCATAGTTCGTTCTTCAAATTCATTGTGGATTCGTTCGTGATTCAAACCCGGAGTATTTTAATGCATTGTTTACTTTTTCAATCAGTGAGTTCTTTTACTGCTTTATTTATTGCTTTATGAATTATTTTCTTTCCTTCCTTTTCTTGATTAATTTCAAATCCATTAATACAAATCTTTCAATTATGTTAATTAATCATTTCAAGGCATGTTTAAATTCAGTTTCCTTAATTCTTCGTTCTTAGATTTAGGATTTAATAGCTTTCTTAATTCTTGCCTAGGTAATTCGTATTTTAAATTCCTTATTTTCATTCGCCTAGATAGATTAATTAGATTAGTTAAAATATCAAAACCCTTCTTTTTAATTGCTTTCTGTTCTGCGACATAGATAGAAGCCCTGCTTAGCCTTCCTTGAGAATACGACTTAGGGTTAACTTATTAATATACAAAGAACTCTTACTCTTGCGAGCAATTTTATATAATAAATTGTAAGTATATTGGCTGGAAAAATTCCTCGTGCCCGATACTGAGTCCCTTTATCGGACAGTGGGTCTGGTCTAAACAACGCCACGTAATACAGTTTAATAATAAGTTGGAACAGACCGCCGCTACCTTCTTCCCTCAGAACGGGCATTAAAATTTAAGGTGGTTAGTAGCATTATAAATGTGACAAGCTCTAGGCTTACCCGAGTCATCCGCTTGCTTCCCCGAGCCTTGGTCTATTAGTTTCACCTTGGGTGGGCGGTCTCCCCCACCTTTCCCGTTGTCCTCCTTTCGAAACATGGACTTGTCACCCAACCCCTTCAACTCCACCAATCGTTCGGCCACCGCAATAGCCTCCGACACGTCCCGAGCATTGGACCATTGTATCTCAAGCTTCGCCCACAACTTGAGTCCATCTACAAAAGCGAACAATGCCTCTTGGTCGGTGAGGCTAGGTAACTCGAGCATGATCTCTTGGAATTCTTGAACATACTCCTTGATTGTGGATGAATGGGTGATATTCTTTAGTCTTGCCCGAGCTATGAACTCCATGTTCTCTAGGTAGAATTGTCTCTTGAACTCAACCTTAAAATCTTTCCACATCGCTATTCGAGAAGTGCCTCGCTCAATGTCCTTCTCTCGGCGCCTCCACCAAAGTAGAGCCACGTCATTAGGTACGACGGGGCCACTTGTAGCTTGGTGTCATCGTCCCTTATGTTGGCGGCACCAAAGTTCCGCTCCATGATCCATAGAAAGTCGTCCACCTCCCGAGCATTCCTCAAACGTTTGAAAGCCGTTGGTTTGGGGATGTCAATTCGGTGAGGTGCCGCACCTCCCCTTTTCCCGTTAGCCATGGCCCGCTTAAATAAGGCCTTTCATCTCTCTATGGCTTCTATCCTAGCCATGAGTTCCGCAAGCGCCACGCCTTCTTCCTCTCGAACCATCGCACGCCCCATCCTGCATGTTCTGGTTCATCTCGTTAAGTGTCGCCATCACTTGATTCTCGAGCTTCTCGCTCGTGTCTTCAATTCTTTGACCCTCTCAACCACCTGCTCAAGAAATCTGCTATGCTCATCCATGATTCCCTCAACCTGAGCCTCCATGGTAGCATCTTGGTTCTCGGACTTCTTCCCTGCCATGGTCCACTCGGTCTAGTTTCTCATACCGGACTCATTCTCCATCTTTCCTTCTTCTCTCGAGTAGCCTTCTTGATGCGGAAGCAAAACAGAACCACAAAGAGTGGCTCTGATACCACTTGTCACGGATCGAAACTTGAGTCGCTCTAAGTTCGTCGTGTGGTCCTATGCTAGTTCGCCACGAGACTAGCTAGACAACATAACTTGGCACAAATAAACAAGAAAGCTTTTAGAGAGAGTAATATTTGAGGGAAGAATGCAAGAACACTTGTATTACTTGAAAATTGAGTGAGTATAAATGAGAGGCCAAAAACCTATATATGACGTACTGGCCCTGCACACTAATAATTTCTTTCTCAGCCTACTTTGTCCTCACTGACAGGCTAACCCAGGACACTTCCCAGTAGATCACCCATCATAATATTGCTCCATGCCAAGCACGTTTAACCTTGGAGTTTCTACTAAGGAGTCACCTGAAAAGATGATGCACTATGTTGGTATAAGTAGTACTAATCAATTCCTTTAATCTCTCGTCAACAATGGTAGTGCAAACCCTTTTCGACTGAGGCATGCCGCACTCCCATAAGCTCTCTCGGGTACGATACACGGAGGACCCACCCTCCGGGGGATGCTGGACTCCACTTCCTAACATCAACCTTTAAAAAAAATTTAAATCTCAAAGTTGCTCAATCTTAATTTAGTAATTGTTACAAACATGAAATACAAAAACGAAACAGATCAAAGACATTTTTAATCTTATTGTACTGATAGAGAATAATATCAACTTTGCTCATTAGACGAAAAGAAGAGGCTCAAATCTATATACAAATAACCTCTGGAGGATATCGTGGCTCTGACCCAGGCATATGTCATAGAAGATCTGAGAACATCAAGGCTATAACTAATACTAAGATGAGCGGATCTGACTTAATACAAGCTATGATTTAAGGACCTCTGGGATCTGCTTTTCGAGGTATGATCTTAGGGTCTGCAAAGCATGAAAAATACACCTTTATGTACTAGCCGATATGTGTGAGCTTCGTACCTAACATATGTTAGAATAACATAAACATGCGATGATAGCGTCCAACAACCACAGTGGCACCATATTGACGTGGCATAACCCTATTAGTTGAGGTTCATTTACACGCGCTATTTACACACGGTGCGTTTGAGGTAAAAATACTATTTTACCCTTCATTTACTTAACTATATATATCTCATTTATTCCTTCATACATAACATTTGCAATCTATTTTCTCACGCACTCACTGCATCCTTGCATACTCAAGTTTACTACAAGCTAACTTGAGCGTAGGAGACTCTCTTCAGAGAACTCCAACCATTCTCCAGTCTTATTTTACAGACTTTGCCGATGAACTTAGGACTCAGCTATTTACGCGACATAGTTGAACCATTTTCACCTAAAGTATGAACTTCACCTCATTGAAACCTTCATATGTTTTCCTCTTTTATTTTGTTGTGGACTCATTCACAGTAAAACATTAACCCTTTGTATTGTTCCATTCACTTATCGTATTTAAGCGCGACATGATGAATCACTACAATAAATTTGCACATTAACAACGGTTTTTAACTGTTGTTGTTTTTATTTTCGACCGTTGTATTAATAGGTGTTGTTGTAAACTAGATAAAAAAATTGCTCATAGACAACGGTTAATAACCGTTGTCGTAAATATTTACCACAACACTCAGACAACGATTTCCATATCCGTTGTTTTAACATTCAAATTTGCGTTCATAGACAACGCTTTTTGTAACCGTTGTTGTATTGTTTCAAAACCGTTGTTGTATTGTAATATCAATTGTTAATATAATTTATAAAAATAATAGTATATCAATTTTTTTTGAACGTGTTATTTATTTTTATAATTATATAATAACAAAACCTAAAATACATAAATAAATTCATCGTTTTAATTTTGGAAAATATATCACTTTGTACATTAATATCTTCAAAACATATCATCATACTCGATAATTAAATTGTCAAAATGCTATGATAAATTATCCAATTCCAAATTACTAAAGCGAAGACAAGGATACAATACTTTATATTACCAAAAGAAAGACAAGTCTACAATCCTACATACTCCTGAACCAACTCCATACATACTCTTGAACCAACTCTTCCCATTCTTTACGCACTTCATCGATATCAACAATCGTGAGTTTGGTCCTTGAATTCACGCCACTTTTAGTCTTGAAGGGGGAAGGCCTACCTGTTTAATAATGTGTAAGCATAGATATTTACCTAAAATGAATATGATGTTTGCTTCAATTACTGATATATGATTTTTGATATATGTGACTTGCATAAAACAGTCTAGAATTTAGTATAATAGGAGGATAATACCGAGTTTTTAAGGCCAATATTAGATTACAGTGTTATAATCAACGTATAGCATTGACTTTAAATGATTTTTACAAAAACATCCAACCTTCTCGAGACATGCAAACAAATATAGATAAACTTTTGTTCTTCTAAGTTCATATAGATAGAGTGACCCTGCTTATTTAGCTCGTTAAACTCTTCCGTTTATAGTTGGAATGGAACACCCCCATGCTGAAGAGACTTGACAAAGAATAGAGTAAAGAATCCCAAGTTTAAGTGGGTACTAACGGGGAAGTGATTAGAGACGAACGAGGTGTATCTAAAGTTGAAAAGTGACAAGATACAAGAAACTTTCGAGTTATTTTACTCCGTTTTTTTCAGATGAGGAGGGCAGTGTAAAGAGTAAAATAGTTGCTCGTTTGTGCTTGATGCAAAATTGTGGGATTTGAACACACACACACACACATATATATATTTTGGGATAAATCTGTACCATTATCTATAGGAGTACTTTTATGTATCTTGTTCATTTAGTCCCTGCTTTGGCTTTCTTATGGTGTTATTTAGTATTTATATTTATCTTCCCATTCTTTGCTTCTTCAGCACGTAGTCACAATTGCTTTATAAAGTGTTCTATGATAGGTACATCTTCATTAATTAATAAGCTTATATTCTTGGTTCAATGACTATATATTTTACTAATAAAAGTAAGTTTAGATTTTAAGAATTTTTTGACAATTTGATTTTTTTAACCATACTTCATATTTCTTGGATGGGATTTGAGAATTAACCTTTCAAGTGTTATCTTAATTTCATCTATACTAAAAGTGATTGTGCAGGTGAATAACTTAAAGAATTACCATAGGTAGAGAAGAGTCAGTTACTTAGTGATATTGCTAAACTTATTGTTTTAAAACACCTATTGAATGAAAATGAATCATTGATGGTAATACTTAGAAGTAATGAGACTCTCATTGATATAGCCAAAAGTAAAATTAGATTTCTTCTTCTTACTTCGTGACTATTAGAAATAAGGAGACTGTCATTGATACACCTAAAACTAAAATTAAATTTCTTCTTCTAAGTTCTTGAGGAATGAATGAACAGACCAACTGAACAGTTTGTCCAATAAACAGATCGTATGTGTGTCAATTCCTCAATGATCCCAAGCAGCTGAGGAGCATATCGTCTTCCAAATGTCCTCGAAAAAACCACAATATTGTACCAAACTAGCAGTCATTTTCGTTCTCTATCATTCTCAAGTAAAAAACCTTATCGCTAATAATCCAAGAATAGCTAGGAAAAAAAAACTTAAACAATTTCCATGCATACACATCTCAAACCAAAATGGACATTAAGTAACAAAGCATATGCATGTCATCACAACAGTAGAAATTATACCTTCTCAAAAATTAAATGTCAGTAACATAATACATTGCGTAAGTAATGAATACCTGTCAAGACGTCGATCCAACTTCAGATAAATCTTCTTCCAATCCAGGTCCTTCTCCTCTAGCAGAATTTCTCTAGGTTTGGCGTCCTCAACTGAATTTACTTTCGGCTTTTGCCTCGCTACTATTAAAAGATTTAATATTGGCGGCGGTGCGGTGCTGCTAGGGCAGAGCAAGACTCGAGGCGACGACTGGCGTGAAGAAGGACCTCAGCTACTGCTTTTGATTTTTTTGCTAATTCTCAAACTTAGGGCACGTATATTTCTAATGGGATATTTATTGTATTTACCTTTCTTAAGTTAATAATTAGCATAATGTTTTAATAATTATTTATTATATTACTTTTATGCTATTTAGTTTTTCGGAGTAATTTCTTAGTATATATAAATATTAAAGTCATATAATTTGATTAATTATTTTAAAATTTAATATACATAATGTTGATATTTTCTAAAAAAAGTGTTATTTTAAGAAAAATTAACTTAAAAGAAAACATAATTATGATTTATGAAATTAGTATTCTGAAACTTTAGTACATGTATTACAAAATTAATACTAACTATTAAATGATAAATTATTTAATTAAATCACCCTCAAATATTAAAAATATAATGTTGTAGAAAATTACTTAAATTTTACAAAGAAAAATAAAATAAAATTTGAGTTTAATTAGTATAACTTAGAGCTACAAATTTATAATTTAATTTTATTGTTTTTTTAATTTTAACAAAATGTATTGTATTAGACTATACTTGACATCATATATATATATAAGTCAATTTTTTGGCAAAAATAAAAAATATAATGCTAACATAAATAAGCAATAATAAAATTGTTGGGTTATAACAACGTTATTAAATTTTTGACAATAATAATAAAAATCGTTGTAGTATATAGATATAACAACACACTTACAACAACACTTTAGAAAATCTTTGTCTATGAACAACTTTTTTCACTTAAAGACACAGTTATAGATTAGACAACAGTTTTTTAACCTATAACAATACATTTTTTATAAAATCGTTGTCTTTTACATGTTGTCATAGACCACTTTTTTTGTGGTGAATATTATCCATCGTGGAAAGATTATTTAAGCAAATCAATGTTTTTAATGGAGAAGGTTGACAACTCCTTTACACCATATAATTCCAAACTCTACAAACCACGTGTAGAGCCTTATCTGCCAATTGGCCATTGTCTTCTTCATTCAATCCCCACTCTCTAGATTCAAGATAATTATTAATATTATCAAGTGACAAATATATCATGTGATAATGATTCAAAACTTGTGACTCGAGATGCAATGCATTTAAAAATATTATATATCTATAACAATAAATCTCATGACCTTACTACTAACTTTTCACTTAGTGCAAACACAAACGTAGTTCCCTTCTTTTTTACTTTCTCGCTTTTCTTTTTCAGTTATTTCGTTAAAAATGGCTTTCATCCAAATATATATAGAAACAATTCTACCACTGTTTTTTTACATTTTCCTTTAAATACGAGTCGGTTATTAAACGTACTGAAGGAACAGTAATATTGTAATTCAAGATAGTCTTTGCATATCGATCTATCTTTCATTAGTTGTACTACAGTGCTTATATTGATATACAAGTATTATGTTTCTTACAAATTTTGATATACGTAGAAGACACCTCTTTATTATAATTTCAAAATTCTATTTTGTAACTAATACTCCCTTCATATCTAATATTTGTTCCTACATTTTCATTTTTGACACGTTCCTAAACTAAAGACTGGCCCACTAATTTAGATATTTTATAGTAGTGTTATGGTTTACTCTGCGTGTCACAAAACTAAAATTATTACTGACATGCGATTGTGTAATTATATAATAATAATATGTACGTGCATTTAATGGTGCTACTACAAAAAATCTATTATCTCATAAAATGTCACTACCAAATTTGATAACAAATATATAATTTTATAACATGCATAAAAAACTACACCAACATATCACAGATTAAACCTTTTCTTATAGTGATATTACTAACTTTCAATATTATAATTTCTGCCACCAAAAAGTAAGTGTGCAAATAATATGGACCATATATATCTTGGTTTTCATTTATTTGATATAACTTTAATAATCATTTCATAACAGAAAATTTTAAAATGTAATATTTATTTTACGCGTATAAATCTATTTTCAAATTCATTTATTTTTTTTCCTCAACGTTAATATCTCTATCATTCAATGACAGATATTATTATTTTCCAGTGAGTTTACTGTGGTCTCAAAACCACATGAATCCTCAATATAGTTTTTCCAAAATATTCAATAAAATCAAGAATTTCCATCTATAAAACCCCAACCCCAACTTCAAAGTTATCACCCCACACCTCTTAAAGCCTAACTCCCCACAACATTTACTCACAACCTCAACCAACAAAATGGCTTCTAGAGCGGCCCTTTTGCTTCTCTTCAATGTTCTCTTCTTCACATTGGTGAGCTCAACAAGTGTTCCGTGCCCTCCGACATCAACCCCAACCCCAACCCCAAAAACTCCAACCGCGAAACCCCCGTCCACGGCCCACCACGCTCACAAACCCTCGAAGGGGAAGTGCCCTAAAGACACACTCAAATTGGGAGTTTGTGCAAATTTGCTCAATGACTTAGTGCACCTTGTGGTGGGAACACCTCCCAAAACCCCATGCTGCACCCTCATTGGGGGTCTGGCCGATCTCGAGGCAGCCGTGTGCCTATGCACGGCTATCAAGGCTAAGGTTTTGGGCATCAACCTTAATGCCCCCGTCTCCATTAGCTTGCTTTTGAACTACTGCGGCAAGAAAGTTCCCTCCGGCTTCCAATGCGCATAAGCATTATTTCTTTTAGCACATTATTATCGTATAAGTAATATTTTACTTTGTTTGGTTTATGTTTGTTGTGGGGACTTACTTACCACGTAGTGCTTTGTGTTACATGATTTTGTTTGGTCTTTGATCATAATGAAGGCGTTTATTTCCGCCTTCTTTAATTGTATTTGATGCTTCTATACTTGGCATCGTCTTGTAATGAAGTGATTTTACCTGTATAATAAAATTCATGTTGAATTTACGTGGGATGGATTCAAGTAAATATATTAGTTGGATCGTTATAAAATATTTATATTTTAATTATGTCAAAGAAATTTAATTTATTTCACCCAAGCTAAGTTTATTAGAAGAATATAGTAAGGGACATGTCACATGTGTGTAGAATATATATTTTAATTATAATCGATGGTTCATGAGGTATTAATTAATAATTTCCAAATTATTTCTGCATTACAATACAAATTCAATTGTTAATCTATGCTCTGATTGTAAAGGAATGTATAATTTTTTAACCAACAACTATTTGTATTTCTAATAATCATATTTCATTAAATCGATTGTTTCGTGTGGAATTCCCAACCATGGTAGATTAGGGAATATTAATAGGTAACAGATTATGAGTAATATAATAGAAAAGATATTTAGCGACCAAAATATTAACAAAGAGACATACTTTTATTAATTGTGATTTTTTTTATTGAGAGTAAAAGCATTTCTTATATAAGTGTTAATTTTTTTAAAATTGGTTTATATTACCATTTAATTATATAATCGTATCACAAAGGACTCGACTTGAGCATTAATCTCACACTACTTGGCTAAGTGTTAAATTTTTAACATAAGGATTTCCATCCGTCATGATGTTTCATTACTGTATTTGATTAAATCTCAATACTGACAATATAATATAATCTTTACTGATCTAATTAAAATTATTTTTAATTTCTTGTAGTGATCGTTGTAATTAATGAGCTAAACTACTCTTTAGATATTCCAATCTTCGTTCTACGAAACCTAATTTGGCTAAATTAGAGATGATGTTTGGACCTTCCAAAGGCTCCCAAAAAAATTATCATACAAATTAAAATAAAATGTGTAATATTATTACTGTATACCAATCCTAATATGCCTATTCGAACTCAAATTGTGCTCAAAATCGATTAGAGCTTCGACCTTGGTGATCTAGCTAGGTGGGCTCGCCACCATATGATTGATACATGGCATTCAAGAAAAACACTAGAGCTTGATCACCTCGTAAAAGGCTTTCATACATGTTCGAGCTCACTACTAAAAACGCGTTCATAGATACAATTGTTTTGCATTATCTATATAAAACAAATAAAGTGTTAATATAGATGGTATAATCTATTATGTGTATTTCATATGACATTTTATTCGTCATCTCTAATATAGATGATAGTTAATAACTGTCATTTATAATACTATAAAATGTAATATTAAATGTTAGTAGATAATTGTTTTAGTGATATATCGTACGCATCTCTATGAAAGATACAAAATGACCACACAATAAAATCTTGAAATGATGCACAAAAGAGTTGGGATGTAAAAATATTATTTATATGCGTGAGTGCCGTGCATGTATTGACAAATTTATGTTAGACGTCTTTGTTATTTCGCAACTACAGTTCGTGCAACCTATTCCAAGAGTTTCAAGAAAGAGAGATAGTCCCTCTAAGCTGGCGAATCTTTTATGACATGGTAATTTTTCTTATTCATTATCATGGTCATTTGGAAATTCGCGGGAAACGTTTGTTGGAGATATCCGACAATTTATTACCTTCCAAAAAGATCCAAGAAGATATATTCAAAATACTCCAAGAAGATATATTTAGAATTCAAGATATGCAAGATCCAAATTACCTTAGAAGAAGCTGCTGCCATAAGGGTTTTTCGTCTACACCCTATATATACAGGCCATGGACGACTGCTACATTTGAACCTCTCGAGCATATATTCATATACACCATACATAAGTTCCGGCCAGTAGTACGCTTATTGTGTGATTATCTGAGCTACTGGTCATGTGTTTGTTTCCGCTACGCATACACACAAGAGAAGATTATATACAACACATTGAATGATATTGCTTTTCATTGTTAGAGTTATTGGTGAACGCCTATACGCATTCCTTATGCATGTAGAGCAGCCTAGACACATTCCTTATGCATGTAGAGCAGCCTATACGCATTCCCTATGCGTGTAGAGTAGCCTATACGCATTCCCTGTGCGTGTAGAGGATTTTCCCAGTGATCGACGTGAGGTTGAGTGATATTGTAATTAAGTGAATTATAAACTTGAAGGGGTATACCTAGAGACTTGCGGGTCCTAGAGTTGGTTAGTCTAGTGAGAGACTAGTTTCAATTACTAGGAGAAGATAGTTGTAGAGTGAAGAGGTTTCTTAAGGCGTGGGGGAGTCCTTTGAGAGTAAAAGGTCATTTGTAATTCGAAGTTCTTGAATAGTGAATTGATCCCTTGGGCGTGGCCCCCCAGACGTAGGTGTTGAGCACCGAACTGATTACCAATTCCTTGTGTTCGCTTATTTGTTATTGTATGTGTGACTAGTCTCATAAACTATCTCACTATTACATAATGGCGCGGGGTAGACAAATCTTTAATTGGTATTAGAGCAGGTCACCTATCATACTGGTGTTTGATCTTGGTGGACGTCTATCCTGCTCAAGTGTGATGTTGATATTGGTGTGATGACGATTGTCTTGTAACGAGCTATGTTTTTGGAAGGACTCGATTTTTTGTTTCTCCCAAGAGCTTGGATTCAGGGGGAGCCTTGATATATTTCTCTAAAAGATGTTGCAAATATTGTCTCAACAAGGGGGAGTTGTTGTCATATTGATATCTTGCTTATGAGTTCTTACTAATTGTTGTGCATGTGAAGCTGAAGCGGCTTGTTTTTCGTTGATTGGATGCATGCAAGGCCTTTTATTGAGGGGGAGTCCTGATTGCTATGCGATTATCACAACAAGGGGGAGTTTCATAGTGTCTCTTTATTTCTTTTTCAAGTTGTTGTTTTGTCTACATAAAACGCCAAAGGGGGAGCTTGTGAGTGCATAGCTGTGCATGTGTTGAAAAATTTATGTTAGACTTCTTTGTTGTCTCGGAACTACAGTTCGTGCAACCTATTCCAAGAGCTGTTTCAAGAAAGAGAGACAATCCCTCCCAGTTGACGAATCTTTTATACATGGTAATTTTTCTTATTCATTATCATGATAATTTGGAAATCCGCAGGAGACAATTTCTGGAGATATCCGACAATTTATTAACTTACAAGAATATCCAAGAAGATATATTCAAGATACTCCATGAAGATATATTGGAATTCAAGATATGCAAGATCCAAATTACCTTGGAAGGAAGTTGTTGCCACAAGGGTTTTTCGTCTACATCCTATATATACAGGCCATGGACGACTGCTACACTTGAACCTCTCGAGCATATATTCATATACATCATACATGAGAGTTCCGGCCAGTAGTACGCTTACTGTGTGATTATCTGAGCTACTGGTCATGTGTTTGTTTCCGCTAAGCATACACACAAGCGAAGATTATATACAGCACATTGAGTGATAGTGCTTTTCATTGTGAGAGTTATTGGTGAACGCCTATACGCATTCCCTGTGCGTGTAGAGGATTTTCCCGACGATCGATGTGAGGTTGGGAGTTGGGTTGAGTGATATTGTAATTAAGTGAATTATAAACTCAAAGGGGTAATCTAGGGATTTGCATGTACTAGGGTTGGTTTGTCTAGTGAGAGGCTAACTTCAATTACTAGAAGAAGAGTGTTTGAGAGTGAAGAGGTTTCTTAAGGTGTGGGGAAGTCCTTAGAGAATAAAAGGTCCTTTGTAACTCTAGGTTCTTGAATAGCGAATTGATCTTTTGGGCGTGGCCCCCCAGACGTAGGTGTTGAGCACGAAACTGAGTTACCAATTCCTTGTGTTCGCTTATTTGTTATTGTATGTGTGACTAGTCTCATAAACTGTCTCACTATTACATAATGGCACAGGGTAGACAAATCTTCAATATGTGACGAGTACAATATATCATGTGTTGAATTATGCGTATATGAAATTTCTTTCATATTCCAATTCCTTTTGAGGATGTTGATGCCTATGTGAAAGTTTTAATTTATCCATTGAGATTTTCTTCTCTTATGCATACGTAGGTACATTTTATCTTCTACCATTACTGTCCACATAAAATATATTCAGAACAATACAGATCAAAATCTTTGCTAACTATTCTTCAAGTGAAAAAAGGATGGTTTCTTAGTTAGGGTTTCTACATTGATGATTACTAGGGGATTTAGGTGTTGTAGTTGCACTAACAACATGATTGTTATCTCTTTTTAATTAAATCATGAATTGTAGAACATGTTGATAAATGATTTAAATTAAAACATCAAGCCCCTAACCAAATAAAAAAAGAAGAAATTTATAAAATTAAATTAATTTATGTATATTTTACATATATTTTCAATCACACAATTGGTCTATTTCACACGAACCTCATCAATTTAAAGATCATAATATTCTCATTTAACTAAGGAAAATGCAAATATAGTGTATAGTAATTTCTTCTACTGCATAATCTACTTTAGGAGCAAGAATTTCTTTTTGGGAGATTCCAGCCATCTTAACCCTTTATTTTTTAACTTACAATTTCTACTTAATCAAAGCCCTTGATTTTCTTATATATATACGCAAAACTTTCCTTCCTCATTACGCTTTCCCTACAACTTTTGAGCATTCCATTCTTAGCGCATTCTTTCCATTGTTGAACTCTACAAATTCTCAAAAGCTTTTCTATACTCACCAGAATATCTTCCATACTCACCATAATATCTTCTTCTTCGGTTCAAAGCATTCTCTCAGTTGCTGAAATACTTCATGACATTTCCGACAATATTTTTCCTGAACCATATGTCATGTTGAATAATTTTATGTTTAAATATCTCGAAATATTTTTTCATCTTCTCCATCGATATGAAGGTTTTGATTTACATTCTTTTTAAGCTTTTATTTAGCATGGTCTATCAGATTATCGTATCTAATTCATACTAGTCAAATTCTTCATTTATTATAATGTTCATATGATGTTAATAGTATGTGATATTGGATAATATCAGCTCAACTCATCTGATGAGAAGAGGAAGGATCTGGCAAGCAGAGGAAGAGTTTTGTCCAAAGACAATCTCTAACTTACTTACGTTCCGATCACAAAGGCTTGTAAGGGTCTGCTTAAAAGTAATCTATGACCTATGTGGTAATGGGGTATGAGAGGCACGCGCATTTAGATGAACTGTCTAAGAGGTGACTGAGGTTAACTTATCATCAGCTAATATCGCTCTTCTTTGTTCACTCAGTTCGCGATCTCTTTTGGCTCGCAATTCTTCTCGTTCTGACCTAAATATACCATGTTAGTCTGTCTTGAAGTGACCTGACCTGCCAAACCTAAAGCACAAGAATTCAAAAAGGTTAGTTTTAACTTGTCTGAGTGATCTTTACTTCTCTCCATGTCCTTATAGTTCTTGTTATTGTCACGATAATTTTTTTTATATTTGTTAGCTCTGGACTTAAGCCTTTCTAACCTTCTTTCCATGAATTTGTTCTTGGAAAAACTTTTGTCATCTGAATTTGTTGGGTCCTTTTCAACTGGATTGACCTTTGCTTTAGCCTTGAAAGCAACTTCCTTTTCTTTTATTCCTGCATCAAACATTTTACTGCAAGAAGACTTAGAGGTACCATGTATGCGATTAATCTCATATTCATTTCCAGTAAGGATATCAAATAGTTCCTCGGAGGTCAGCTTATTGATTTTAGGTCGCATGGGGTGCACTACTGAATATATCTCCTAGCTTGCTGGAAGTGCACGAATAACTTTGAGGTTCTTCTCCCTTTGTCTATACTTTTGTTGGGAATCCCACTAATTTATTTATGTTTTGATGATATTTTTCGAAACAACACTTAGTTATTTCAAGATCTCTAAAACCTAGTAATCAAGATCATCTCTTAAGGAACATATTGACTATAAAAGGAGCAGATTGTTAGTTATACAATCTATATTATTCTTATAAAGCTATCCTTTACATATTGATCACCATCACTACAAGAAAAAAGGCCAACAACATCACCAAAAAGACAACGGTTTTTAAATAAAACCGTTGTTGTAGGGGAAAAAACTGTTGTGCTAGCTAAAACCGTTGTCTTTGAGCAAAAAAATACGCTAATAGACAACGGTTTTACATTGGTGTTGTCGTAGCTCCGTTGTCATAGACAAAATGCACGCTCATAGACAACGGTTCTACAAACCGTTGTCTTTATCTGTTGTCATATAATCTCCAAAGCGTGAAAACCCTTCTCCTCTTTCACTCTTCATACACTAGCAGGCAAACACTTCATCCCCTCCGCCGTGGTCGCTGCCGTCGAAGCGGCGGGGTTTCGCCACCACCATGCCGCCGACGCTGCCGTTATACACATATATATTTATCGTTGTCCATGCTACAATTCCCCTTCGATTTCTGAAATTTTGGGCCAGGAACCCTAGATTTGTTTCCGCATCGGCGAATTCGATTTGAAGTAGAGATGGACGATAGCTGCGCGGTTTGTGCGGAAAGCTTGGAGTGGGTAGCGTACGGTACTTGCGGCCACAAAGATGTTTGCTCTACCTGCGTTGCTCGCCTCCGATTCATTTGCAATGACCACCACTGCTGTATTTGCAAGATCGATACGAACATTGTTTTCGTCACCAAAGTATCTTCTTACTTGGATTCAATATCTGTTTGATTTCTGTATTCGGAGCTTCAGAACGATGTTTGATTAGATCTAGACGCTTTTGATGGCCGCCTTGTTTTTGGCGACCGTAGAAATTATTTGCCATATTTGATTTCGTATTCGGATATTCGGGTAACTGGATCTGGTAGCTATAAATGTGGGAACTGGATCTGGTAGCTATGAGGAGGGACCATAACATGTCAGGCAGAGTTCCTCATCTGAAAAACATATTGAAACTTCCTCAAAAATGTCATGTGTTATGGCCATGTTGTCTAGTGTTAACTTTTTAAGGAGTTGAATTATGGTAGCGAAATCCCTGAGAATGCTATAAACTGTAATTTCTGTGATTCCATAGGTGCTTACGGATTCTGAGTCTCTTAGATGGTTGAATCATGCTATTGAGAAGATATGGCTAATCTGCATGGAAGAGATTGTTTCTCAGAAAATTCTTCTCCTTATTTTCCCGTGGTTCTTAAAAAAGTACAAGCCTTGGACAGTGGTATGACTTTGAAACAACTTCCAAATTTTAACGTGATTAATTTTGATTTATTGTTATGTTCCTTATGATTTTAGTTTTAGTGTATTTCTGTTTGTACTATGTGTTTTGCAGGGCATGGTGCTTACTGCCCAATTTGATTTCGCTTCTCTTAATGATAATTCTGTCTGTCTACATACAGAAAGATGTTGAGTTTCAACATCTTTATTTGGGAAGATCCCCTCCAATGTTTACTGAGATGAGAGTTCTCCGTCATTCCAATGGTGATGACCACTTGGTTAGTGACGCTGACTATGTTTTACTGTATTATTCTGGAGCTCCTGACAAGCTGATGCTCATGTTAATCTTCTCCAGGTTCTGGAACTGGGAATGAATTTTCGTACCACTGATGATATGAGTGCTATACTTGGTGCTAAACTGAGGAAGAGATTGGGTTTTGGAATGTCGACAAAACTGCATATGTTAGGAATGCATGTTGAGGGAAAGGTGAGATAAAGCTACTTGACATTGTGATCATTCATATTTTCTGTGTTAAAATAAGTTATGAAGATGTTTCATGCAGGTATTGGTAGGGGTTAAGTTCATGAGTGGATGGCCTTTTATTAGTCGCTTGCGTGTGTGCTTTTCTGCACCACCATATTTTCAGATGACTGTGAAGCCTATATTCACTCATGGTCTTGATGTTACAGAACTTCCTGGGATAGCTGGCTGGATAGTAAGTACAATAGCTCAGTTACTACTTCATACAATAGCTCAGTTACTACTTCACAATTTTCTGCTATCATCCCCCAATATGCTGGTTGTTGATGTTGAAAAATTTGCATCACCTCAACCAGGTACATAAATACAAGAAATACATTCTTCTTGGGTCCGATTTTTGTTTCATTTGGTGCTTCCTGTGTTGTATGATAATATTTCACACTGAGATTGTAAACAATCTCAAATTGTTGTATAACCTCAATTTTTTAATATTCAAGCACGGGAAATTGATTTTTCAGTATTTCTACTAAAATAAAATAGATAATGAGAAGTATTTCTGATTTAAGAACTTGTATCCTTCATAATTTTAGTTGAGTGAGAAAGAATAAACCATATTGATATTGGTTGTGATAGCATGAACTTTTAATTTCTAAGCACAAGAACACATTATCAGTCACTTAGGACCCTGTTGTTTTCTGTCTCTACTATATAGTGAAGTTCCCTTAAAATGTTTCATCAAGAGATTGTTTCTTTATCCAGCATTTTGCCAAGAGAATATTTTTTTTGTCCAGAGCATCGTCATCATGTATTTTTTCATATGAATGCAGCTTAATAATTGAACTTAGATCCTACCCTTGTGTGGACTAGAAAAGCATATGGTGGAGTTTTAATATAAAATTTAGTTGATATATCTTTGCTTCCAGTCTGAAGATGAAGAATGACTATTGATGTGGTAAAGCTATTCTGAGTTCCTTGCTTCTGTGACTATCCAACATTATCGTTCTGTTTAACATTGAATTCATTGACATTTCAATACACTAGTGCTTCATGTAAAAGTTTTTCCATTTACTTGTTACGACTACTACTACTATTGTAGAAAAATTAAAAACACGTGCAACGGTTCATATTATGGATCGAATACAGGATACTGGGACAAATATATACAGATATATTTTAGAGTGAAATATTTGTATTAATCTTGTTTTCTTGCATGTCAGAAAATTGGTTCTCTGTTGATGCAAAGGAATCCTTAGCGATTGATACTATAGAAATTCTTGAAGCTGCTGAAATGAATCCATCGGACTTAAATGGTTAGTTGGAGTTTGAGTCTTTTTTTTAATAAATATTTTCACAAGGTATACTGGTTCAAACCCAATTCGATTTTCAGGCTTGGCAGACCCATATGTTAAAGGCCAAATAGGACCTTATAAATTTCGGACCCATATTATGTTTCTTATTTTTCAGGAAAGCAAATCTATTGGTGCGGAAGTAAATTGGGGTGTGAGATTCAAGAATGCAAATGATGTTAGTGGATCATCATATTACATTCCTTCTATACATGAAAGTCATATATAGCGACTGATGTTTTGGTCTCAGGCACAATTTTTTTTAACAAATCTATGCAAGGAGGTGGCACTTAGATTGCAGGGATGCAAGGACGAGCTTTTACTCTCAAGGTTGTCTCATTTCCTCAAGTACAAAAGTACATAATTTGATGCAACTGTTATAGAACATTTGGGCCATCAGTCCACATCCGAAATGCTTTAAACAAGTACTCAACCTTTATTTTAGATAAAGAAGAAGAAAAATGATGCAGGAGAGCCAGTGAAGTACATGGGCTGTGGAGACTGCGAGAATATGAGCCATACAATAACGGTAAATATGTAATATATTGGCAACTTTGTTAATGTGTTTTCTATATATTAAAGGTTTCCAAGTGCAGATCCCAATAGCCACAGATGATGTAGATGTGCTTCAGAGGTTGGCAACTCAGCTTTTTGGGCATTTTCACATAGGTACTTTAATTAATCTTTTTATTAATTTTGATTGCTATACAAGTAACAATTTTTTTCTTTCATAATCCTTGTTTACTACTACTAACTTGGATATCTTAGGATCATAGTATACCATGTACTAAGTGGTGTTTTTCATTACTTGTTTAAATGGATCATTTTGACAGACCAACTAACTTGGTTATTCTGAGATATGTGCATGGTGTCTTAGAGTGGATGGTGAATTTAACCATCATGTATCACTTTAGATCAGCCTCAACTGTTGTTATGGGCGAATATTTCTTTCTATCTACAACAAGGGTCCTAAGAAGTGTTGTCTATAGGTGAATTTTTTACAAGACCTACGACAACGGTTTTAAGAACCGTTGTCTATGAGCGAATTTTTTTTATATACGAAAACGGTTCCAAAAACCCTTGTCTTAGCCGTTGTTGTAAATATTTACGACAACGGTTATATTACCGTTGTCTATGAGCGAGAACATACGACAACACCACTTTCGACAAGGGTCCGGGACAGGCTACGACAAGGGTTAAAAACCCTTGTCTATTAGCGTTTTTGTAGTAGTGCATATTGACAAGTTTAGTTGAATTGTACATGGGCAATTAGCTTGAGTTAGGAATAGATCGTTTTAATAACGATTTGTCCCTAAGACCAGCAGCTCATTGTCCCTTAGTACTTATCATGGTTTTAGATGTCATTTATTCTAGAATAGATTTTATCACAATTGTAAAAAGGAGTGTGAAGTTTCAAAATCACTTATAGGAACGATCTTTACTTTTTAGATTATGTATAACAACTGCAAATGTAAAAGAACAGATGGTTAGAAAAATCTCTTGTCCTATAGAACTAGTTGTTCTTGTGTACCGAATCTATGAAGTCTTAAACCATCTCAAGAAAACGATCTATGAACAAACAGATTGTCTGTCTTAAGTCACGCATATCAAGTAACATATCATTTTTCTAACGATCTGTTCCAAAACAAATTGCTGCATATCAAGATGGACTCAAGAATGAAGAAGTATAATTAAAGTATTAATTTGGTATCAAACAATGTAATACGTGATGGACAGCTCGATGGACAGATCATAGGAAACAATCTGTTAGAAGAAGTCAAGCTCGCTGTCCCTCACAATAACTACGGTGGACTGCCGACATATCTAAATTTTTCATAAGTCAACCACTCAGTGTGTTATCACATCAAAGGAGATATTTTAAGGAATGAAGTACAAGAATATAATATTTATTGTACGATGAATCATCACTGAAATGGAAAACACTGGGAAATCACGTGATAGGTGGTTACAACACACAATACAGGCGGCGCATGCTTCTACAAAACATGTCATGCATTTAATGCAAAGTAGAAGGACTCTTCATCTTCTCCAACTGTCACGCCCGCTTCCTACTAATTCTAGTAAAGCCGGGAACATGACCAACGAAATGAATAATTGACAAGAGAAGAAGGTAATCATTCATTTCATAACATAGAAATAAGGACCAAACCCGTAAAATCGGGAAGTCAGAGTCATAAGCTCGTTACATTTCATAATAGAATACGGAGTTTAGTCTCGGTCTACTACATAAGGTCTAGCAGCGGAACTTTCAGGATCGCATAACGAAATCCTACGTGTATGAAGACACGCAGAACCCCCAAGAGTCAGCTACTATGGAGTCCGACAAAAGCACGACAAGCACCCACGCCTTCTTCATTCTTATCCTGCACGTTTAGAAATACATGCAGGGCTGAGTACAAATTGTACTCAGTAGACACGTGCCGAAATCGCACACATACATATATAACTGTCAAGCCATTCAAGTGAAACATAGGGATTTTGTCTCTAAAGCACCTATGTTCACAAAATCATTTCTTGAGAAAGTTCTAATTGACTGCAGTCCTAGTTCTTTGTATTCAACCATATCTGAAGTTCTATGTGCCGGGGAAGTGGCCACTTCCCACAGACACTTGACCGGTCAACATCTAGATGACTCACGGTCCTTTGTGTACACTAGTTCGAGTGGAGACGCTAACCCACTGGAACCCGAATTCGATTATCATATAACAGATAGGCATCATACATAAATCAAAAACATTTCTGGCAAGACAGTGCTTTTGAAAGTATCTCGTTTCATTTGAAAGCGTACACACATATATTTTCATAGGGTAAGAAAAGCCTACTTGAATGGTCTTGATTGGTGTTTGCCTTGTTCTCGTGTCGCGGATCCGACCTCTCGTCGAAACCTTTCATATAAATCTCTGGTGAGATATATTACTCGAGCATATCACATAAATTCTAAAGGTAAGGAGTTACTATCCTCGGCTATCATGAGGATTTAGTCTCGATCGTTAAAGATCGGCTAGAACATAAGTCTAGGAGCTGTATTTCTAGATAAATCATTCGGTGATTTCTAAGTCATCGTGTAATTTGAGGATAAATATTTATTGGGTAATGTACTAGGGACATTTCTAAATTAATATCTCGATTCATAACTCCGAATATCGATAAGTCTTTTATAGATAAAAATACCTAGCTAATATATATATCTTAGGATGATTCGTAATTAAATCAATTAATAAGATTATATAAATATCCTACTTCTTGGGCTTGGTCTAAATACATAGGTAAATTCCATCTAATAGGATTATTCATAATCCATCTACGTAATTCATTTAATCTACGACATAAATTGGTTTAACCCGTTGGATAAATTAGACCATCATTTATCTAATTAGACTTGGCCCAATTTATCTAATCGTGAAGCCCAGTAACCTTTAAGTTGGCCCATAACTCACTATCTCTGGATCCATACTTAGACAATTTCCATCCCCCTTCTCTCGCTGTCTCTCGACAGCGAGCTCTCCCTTCGCTGTACTCCTTCTCTCGCTCTGTAGTTCCATACTTAGAAAATTTTCCATCCTCCTTCTCTCGCTGTCTCTCGACAGCGAGCTGTCTCTTTCCTCCTCTCTCTCGCTGTTCTTTCTTTCTCCCTCTCTCGCTGCTCTCTTGTCTCTCCTCTCGCTGTCTCTTGACAGCGAGCTGTCTCTTTCCTCCTTTCTCTCGCTGTTCTTTCTTTCTTCCTCTCGCTGCTCTCTTGTCTCTCCTCTCGCTGTCTCTTGACAGCGAGCTGTCTCTTTCCTCCTTCCTCTCGCTGTCTCTCCCCTTGCCTCTCGCGCACAGCTAGCTCTCTTCCCTTGTTCTTTTTCTCTCTTCTCGCAGCAGCTAGCTGCCTCCTCACTATCTCCTTTTTCCCAATTCACTATCTGCTTAATATCAGCGGCCTGCTCATCACTATCTCCTCTCCCAATTCTCGACCTGCTTAACAGCAGCGGCCTGCCCCGCTAAATCTCAGCAGCTTGCTTACTCTCCAAGTTTATACTACTATCTGCTTCCTCCACAGATGGTGAGATTTTACAACTCACTATCCGTTTAACAGCAGATGGTCGATCTGCTTATCAGGAATCGATCTGCGTTCGATATGCTGATCACTCTGCTTAACAGCAGATGGTCGATCTGCTCTACCTCCTTGCAGCAGCGGGCTGTGCTCTCCTCCGTTCTTCACGCCGCCCTAATGGAGTTCGGTCGAGAGCTAGGAGTGGAGCTCGGTCATGGATTTAGAATTAAGTTTACGGCGAGGTGCTTGTATGGGGACCAGGGGAAAGATCATTTCTTCTTGGTTAGGTTTCCATTT
>JAPKLX010000001.1:0-194022 GCA_026898415.1 Leonotis leonurus
CTTCATGCTGATGCTATTCACAGAGGTGGTGGTCAGGTTATTCCCACTGCGAGGAGGGTCATCTATGCCTCCCAGCTTACAGCAAAGCCTCGCCTTTTGGAACCCGTATACCTTGTGGAGATTCAGGCACCCGAGAACGCTCTTGGAGGAATTTACAGTGTGCTGAATCAGAAGCGTGGTCACGTGTTTGAGGAAATGCAGAGGCCAGGTACTCCACTTTACAACATCAAGGCCTACCTTCCAGTTATTGAATCCTTTGGATTCTCTAGTACTCTTAGGGCTGCAACCTCCGGTCAGGCTTTCCCTCAGTGCGTGTTTGATCACTGGGAGATGATGGCGTCCGATCCTCTGGAACCGGGAACCCAGGCTTCTACTCTTGTTGCTGATATTCGCAAGAGGAAGGGTTTGAAGGAACAGATGACTCCCCTCTCCGACTTCGAGGACAGGCTGTGAGTTTGTTGTACTGTTAAATTTTGTTTCTCGTTTGAATACTGCTGTGTTCGTCATTGCACTTCTTCACCGTTAACAAATTTGAAGTGTTGTACCATGACGAATTAGTTGCTTATGGATACTGTTGTTGAGTAATTTATGTTGCGTGGTCTTATGATTTTTAGTAATGTAAGAATTATTTCATCATTCAATGTGCTTCGACTTCGTGTTCTATAATTTCTGTAGTATTGATTAGCATAGTTTATTTTCCCAAGGTTTTTACTATTATGTTTGATTTTCAGCAAATACAAAACTCGTAACTATGAATTTCAAAGCTAACAAGTACACTCAAAATTTTATAAAGCAATATACAATTCAATACAAGAAATTAGGGATATTCTACAAAAAACAAATGGTGGCTCTAACACAATTTTAGCTCACCGTCCACTAAAAACGACCTTCACTACGGTTTAAATAACTTGATGAGCCGCCTATGTGCTAAGCAGTAAGTGGAACCATGATTCAGATCTCTCTCTCCCTCTCTATTAGTTACTTGACATTACTCATCTGTCGAAGAAATTAGGACCAGCTCGAGAGAGAAGTTCCTCGCCAGCATCATTACCCATCTTGATCATATCATCAAAAGCATACGGGCCTCTTCTAGACGTTTCAAGAACTACAATGTAACCACATTAAGATGTTAAAGAGTATCATACGCCACTCAAAGGATCGCTACTCAAATATTAATGTACCTTCGGTTCCATCCGGCGATGCAATCAGACCCCTGAAAATACAGCTTCCATCCTCACCGCGACATGCATATCCAGCTATTGGAGTACGGCAAGACCCATCCAATTTCTCTAGGAATGCTCTCTCACACGAAACTGCTAATCTTGTATCCTCGTGATTCAATGCTGCCAAAAAATTAGCCTGAAGTGTCTTCAATTAGATGAGAACCAAAAAAATTATCCTCTATAAAACAAAAGGGGAGAGAGATAGAGAGAAAAATGTGGCATACCATCTTTTCATCATCACCTCTACATGCTATTCCTATAGCCCCTTGTGCTACAGCAGGGAGCATGTCATCAATTGATAGAATGGAACTAACATGTTCTGTCATATTTAGGCGTTTCAATCCGGCTAATGCCAATAATGTTGCTTGGACCACCCCTTCATTTAATTTTTTTAACCTCGTCTGCACATTACCTCGAAAGTTCTCCAGTACCTACGCGATGTTAGAATTTATAAGAAAAGGTAATGTGACCTCATAAATTATGGGAGAAAAATGAATTCGCAGCATCCTCCCAAAAAAGAGCAATTACTGCTCTAAAGAAGAAGTAGATTATGTCACAAAAGTAAGTTCGTGTAGAATGCAAAAGAAAGAAAAAACAAGTTAAATACACTCACATTTAGTGATGGATATCTGTGAAGAAGTTGGGACTTCCTTCTTAGCGAAGCTGTACCCACAGTGCTTCCTGAAGGAAGGTTGGCCATAGATGCTGCAGTCAAGCAAATAAAAGCATCTCGGACATCCTCCCTTGGGAGATTGCAAGGTAATATTGTGTTTTTGGGAAGATATGTGGGGACATCTTTCATTGAGTGCACAGCTATATCAATATCACAATTAATGAGCGCCTCATCTATCTCTTTAGTGAATAAACCCTTCCCGCCAATATCTGCAAGAGGTTGGGTTAGGATTTTATCACCAGTTGTCTTGATCACAACAATTTGAATTGCTCCTGCTTCAGCTAACAGAGGATGCGATGCAATCAGCTTATCTCGGGTTTCGTAAGCTTGGGCCAGTGCCAGTGGACTGTCCTACCGAGAATATTAAGATAAAACCATTCAGTAATGAACTGAATACTGAAGAACCAATAAATCTTTCTAATCACCAAAATATATAAGTTACTTATCGACCAACAAAAAACATAAGCAAACCTTTAATGTATTAAGAGCACAAGCACAGATTTCACATAGTTTAAGAACTAAAACGAAGAAATCTAGCATAATTATCAAAATGCAGCATGTTAGTGACAATTTTGTCTCAAGATAAAGCTGAATATGTCTGAACACAAATTCAAAAAACACATTACTGCCTAAATCAAACCTCTAAATAACTCACCACATATGCTGCAACCAAGTTATACACATAAGGTAATTCCATATTTTGAGATTCATTAATAGTTTGAGCTCGTACAGATCCAAAAACAATTATAAAAATAAAAAATTTCCCTCACATTGATCGAAATCATCCTTGACACAAAAGGGAAATCAACAAAACTCCCCAGAAACATTACCTCCCCCTAGTTCCGATTCTGATCACGGCAGCTTTAGTCACGGCCTGCTGCTCGACAGCAACTGAAGCCCTAGTAAACAAAGTCCTCGCTCGCGCGCCCAAAGATCTCCGACCCGTAGAAGGAGAGAAACCGAGAGCTGAGACTGATCCGACAGCGAAATTAGCGGAAAGAGGCTTAAATTGAGCAGGATTTACAGTAGGTACGGCTATGGCTGCAGCCTCCATTGCTGATGGAAGTGGAGATATGAAAATGGATAGCGTTGAAGATGAAATGAAATGAAATCTGCTTCTATTTTTGTTTCTTTAAACTGAAAATTAAAAAAATAAAATTCTTTTTTTTATTTAATTGGGCCTAGTGGGCCATCTCAATATGGGCTTGACGTTTAAAACGACTCAAAATATCGGGCCTGAAATACGTTATAGCTTTGAAATAATTATTTGCGATTTCCCAAATTAAATAACACAGTTAGATACTGTATTTGAATTGGTACTTAGTCTATTAGGAAATGTAAGAGTAAGAGAGGTAAATAGGGTAAATTCGTGCATGGAAAAAAGACTTTAATCATAATCTCATATCATATGGTAGAGACTAGAAGAGTATTTAACAGTAGAGTAGAGTAGAAAGCAAAGAGGAAAATATAGTACCAAGTACCAACACTATTCCTTCAAACCTTTACCCAACGGACAAGTTTCTTTAGCAAATACAGTAGTACTACTACTCCAAGATTTTATCATATTTCCCTCTTTCTATTTTGCTTTACTTGTTTTTGCTCAACTTTAGGGTTGCAAATATTGGTCAAATCTGAATCATGAAATTGCAAAACATTTCTTTGAATCCAATAAATGAATTTTATTTAATTAATTGTCTGAAAATTTGTTGCAGATAGTTGGTGGGCTTAGTGCATCAAATCTCACCTCATGGCTCATGCATCAATCAATTTTATTGGAAACCCCTCCCTTTCTATTGTTTTGGGAATCTCATCTCATTCATCCACACTCCACACCACCAAATGCAAATTATTCACATTTGAATAAATAAATAAGACCCTTTCAAAAATGTCAAGTTAACTCCAACTACACACACATATATAGAGAGAGATATGTGGGTGATTCATGAAAAGCTTGGAAGTCACATGTAGAATTGTCACATATATATAAACTATATATAAAAGTTGTAGTGCAACTTTAAGTTGATTGTAAGTAAAGGGGAAGAAAAGATAGGAAAAGGAAAAAATAATCCAACAAGTGAAGGTGCTTCATTTGCCCTCAAAAGAGGGGATGAGCACAAATACACATGCTCTCTCTTTCTCTCATTTCCCACTTCAACAAATTAATTACATTAATTTTGGTGATAATCCAATATTCAGTAATTTTATTATACTTTTTCTTGGCATGCATGATCCACCACCTACTTTAAAATACACCTATGTGGTCATTATCAAATTTAATTATCAATAGATTTGGGTGGTTTCTAAAGAAAAGTAGGAGTAGATGTGGCTGCAGGGTTGATGGAAGCAATAATAGATGAGATCAGTATTCAGTAGTAGAGAAAGAATGTGAATCCACCAATCCAATCTACTTTTGGCCTAGTTTTTTTCTTCGTAAGAGATTTATTTTTATTTATGTCTCTTTTATCGGAATTGGTGATCTATCGCATTATAATTATTGATTATAATTTTTATATTGGTATTAAAAAAAAGATGGACTGCATGCACATATATATTTATGATGTTATTCTGCAACACTTTGCAGTAGTCTGTAAAAAGTGATTAAAATCATATATAGGGTCTAAAGAGAAGCTTTGTAGAAAAAGTAGGCAGTTTGTGATAGTGAAATAAATACCAAGAAGTAAGAAGTGAAATGAGGAGTAGGTATCAGAAATTCAATTTACAACATGTGGATTTTGTCTCTAGTGTAGTGTAGAGACTGCCTAACTATTTAATTAATTGATACTTTATCAGCCTAGCTAGCTATAATATAGTATGTGAGAACGAGGAGTACCACACAAATTCAACCAAAATTATTGTCATCTATAGTGATGAAAACTATTTGTATGATATAGTACGTAGGATGCAACTAAAGCTACAGCGCTAAACCTATGAACAATCGACGTTAGAGAAATGTGGAAAAACAACCTTAATTAGTGTATAATTATTGTAATATATAGAGTGATGCCGGCCAATGCCAAATGCCTATATACATAAATTAACTCTCCCTAGCTAATTAGCTACACACTAATAACCCTACACAAGTACGTACACCAATATTGATTTAAAATTGATAGTATAATTAAACTATTAGATACTAGTTTATGAGTAAATTATGCTGGGATTTGGACAGTAATGCAGGATGCAAAGGGCCTGCTGCATTGGTCTCCTTAATTGCAGCTAATCTGTCTCAAACTAAACCACTACTCACTGCCATGCATGCCCAGAATTAAAAATAAAATAAACGATATGAAGCAGTAGAAAGAGGGGATTGACAATTGACATATTATTATTACAGTATTACATTGAAGGCATCATTTCTAATATAATGCTATGGTATGTATGTGCAAGAAAATGTGAGTTCTGACATATTAAAAGTTGGAGGTTTGCCTGTGTCTAGAGAAAAAGGAAAGCAAAAAATGGTGGTCTTTGGCACTATAATGATATTACCAAAGTGTGTGAGAGCGCACTTCATGGGGAGGTTAGCATGCAGGCAATTTTAATTACCTTTAATTTAATCCATTATTTATATATGCCACTTATGTGTGTGAGTGTATATTATACATATTTCACAGTTCAAAATTAATAGTCCTACTGGATAGCTAGTACATGTTGGAGGAGGAGCCTCTTAAATAATAATGAACAATAACTGCATACGCACAAATAGACAAGCATCTAATGTTAACTTACTAGTCTATGTACAGACTTGCACACATTCACACGACCTAACCTTAATTTTTTACATTTAGATAAATAATACACAAATGTCTAACAATTCTTCATTCGATATAGCTAGCGACGTTATGTAATCGTATTTAAATAAATAAATAAATTATCATTAATGCATATTGGTGGAATAATCTAATTAAGCAAGAAGAACGCTCATGCATAGAAAAACAACTAGATCCAAAGATGCTATATATATAATAAAATTTTCAAATATATACGAATTAAGAGTTACAGTACATTACATTGGTGAACAAGTAATTTATGGCAAGAAGAGTACTGTTGAAATTCTTGTAACATTGCTTTTTCAATTAATAGAATAGTATTTCACTATCAGTTACTATTATATTGTATGGGATTTTTTTTTTCTGCACCAAGGGGATGCTGTTAATACGAACATAAAAATATTAATGAAATGATCATTTAATACTCAGATATAATTAATGAGCCTAGTATTTTAGAAACAGCTAAATAAGAATAAAAAGAAATAATATTGAGGCGAATAATTATTAAGTAATAAAGGTCTGTATTTTCATGAACATACGATAATATTTATGAAATGAGATTAAATAAAATGAAGAGTAGTGCATGGATTAGAGGAAAAGTTAATACCCATTATATATTATGCCACCCCACCTCACCTCACCTCACCTCACCTCACCTCACCTCACCGCAATAAAAGTTTGTCCGCGCACAGCACAACCAACAAAAGGTACACCCTTAATTATCTCCCGCACCGCACGGCTCCACTCATCTCGCACGTGCCAAAGCATGCAAAATATAAATAAATAAAAATTGGTGGTGATGCAGATGCTAATAAAGAAGCTGGTATTACGGAATAGCCCCTGTGAAATAGCCGGATATACAGAGAGAGAGATGGAGATCGAGGCAGCTGACAGTGACACTGACCCCTTCTTTCTGCTTATTAACCGAATTAACAATCTCATTCTCTAAGTCTATGCTAATCCCTCCAAAACTAACTAAAAAATCTCTCCCTCTCCTTCTCTCATCTTCTTTTCAATTTTTACTTTTTCTTTCTCTTATTTATTTATCCCAAACCCTTAATAAACCCACCACCCACCCTCCCATTTCCCTATATATATATATATATTTGGTTGCCACCCCTCCTTTTCACTTTCCTAGCTTTAATATCATTTCTCTATCTCCCTCAACATCACTCCCCCTCCCCTCTCCATGCTATCTCTCCACAAACCAATTTCTTCACCCATCCAACAATTTAAGAGATCAAGGCATACATCATACATGGCCGTCCAGTCTCCCCATGTCAATCTCTTTTTCCCGCAGAATCTTACCAATAAGTTAGTCTTCCTGTTCCTGCTCTCTTCTCTTTTTTTATAGATTCGAAAATGGTGTTGACGCTTGTTGTTGGATGAATTTTGTGCAGAGGTGTTATGATGAGTGGTGTGGAAGGCATTGGAAACGCGCCGGCGGCCTACGGATTGTGGCCACCGTTGTCGGGAACCAAGACAGCGACGGCGCCGGGGTCTATGGTTCCGATGTACTCCTCCGCGATTACAGAGACCGTTCTCGCTAAGATGCCAGCGATTAAATCCGACAGCGGCCTCACCTACTCCGCCGTCCCTGTTTCGAGGAAGCGATCCAGAGACGTTCCCGCCGGTGTTCATCTCCCCACTGCAAATAACCGCCGAGGTCCTTTCACTTTTCTCGGCGAGGATTTCTCCTTCCAACTCCACCAGCAGCAGTTGGAAATCGATCGCTTCATTTCCCAACATGTACGTTACCTTTCATCGATTTCGGGTTACTTTTAGCTTGATTACAAATCCACCGATTTATTTTCTGATAAATGTTTTGAAACGTATTGATATACGCTAAACAGACGGAAAAGGTGAGATTAGAAGTGGAAGAGAGGCGCAAGATATACTTGCGGCGGATCGCGGCAGCGGTGGAGGAGAACATGATTCAGAAACTGAGAGCGAAGGAAGAAGAGATGGAGAAGATGGGGAAAATGAAGTGCGCGCTTGAAGAACAAGTCAAGTCTCTGTGCGTGGAGAACCAGATATGGCGAGATCTGGCACAAGCAAACGAAGCCACCGCCAACGCACTCCGCTGCAATTTGGAGCAAGTCCTCGCGCAGCAAGTCCAAGACAAGGAACAAGCCTCCGACGACGCGCAGTCGAGCTGCGGCCACAACTATGAAGAAACTACATTGCCGGCGGTGAAGAGACGCGATCACGACGGCAAGAGTAACAGTAACAGAATGTGCCGGAGCTGCGGGAAAGAGGAATCACGCGTGTTGCTTTTGCCCTGCCGGCATCTCTGCCTCTGCAGTGTGTGCGGTTCCTCTCTTCACACTTGCCCCGTGTGCAACTCCCTCAAAACCGCCACCTTCCACGTCAACCTCTCTGTCTCCTGAATGTTCAAAATTCCCTTTCTGCCCCTCCTCTCCCATTAAATCGGCCAAAAAATAGAATCGAATTAGTCGATAGTAGCTTCTTTCTTTTCCCTTTTTCTCTCCTTTCTTTCTCAAAACTCCACTACTAGCGCGTTCATTATTCAATTTTAAGTGACTGTAATTAATCTTCGCCATCAACTTCCAAAATATGATTTGTGCTATATACTATCCCAATTAAAATGACTTCAAAATAAGTCCTTTCTTTTTATAATAGTTATTTGTCAAATAATTTACAAAATTATTTTATTAAAAAAATATATGACCTTAATTGAGACCAAATGAATAATTAATAGCATTATTATAGTAATAGAATGTCAACTTAACTTCTCCATAAAGAAATTGAGAAAACGTAAAAGCATCTTGTTCATTTATCTGGTATTGAAGGTACACAAGCAACAAATCCTTTTTCACAAGAGCATCTCATTCATTTATTGGTATTGAAGATACACAATCAACTAATTTCATATTTAAATAAATAAAAATATTATCAAGTAGTAATATATTGTGTGAGTAAATCGGAATAGTAGTAGTTGTTTAATTGAGTTGTAACGAGATGTGATTGATTATAGATAAGAAAACCTATATTTGTGCGGGCCACCACTCACCTCTGTATCTCAATCTCTATCATATCATATCTCTAATTAAAATCACTATCAAATGAGCAAAGGACATATTATAATAATGTTTTCTTAATGATTTTTTATAAAGACATTGTTTATTTTAGATGGACATAATAGGTTCACGTACCCACACTAATTTTCGCAAAATTCGGCATGTAATCAGAGTTTTGAGACAACGGAACGTTTCTATTCATACTAAAGACCGATATATACAAGTGGATGAATGCTTCTTTGTCTTCTTCATCATTTTCATTTTTATCCATAATCCAAGCAAGTGCAGAAGATTTATAGATTGTTATCAACATCATATATAATCCACATGATTATAGGACCTTCTAGCCAATTAAAAATTATAGATGATTTTATTAAAATCTAGCAACGTGTACAATGCACTACAAAGTTCTATATTACTTAAATTTAATCTTACGGACATGATGCATGGGACGCTGTCCTCTAAATTCTGTCTCCTAAATTTTACACTAAAGTGTACTCAATGTTTCTAATAAGGATTGATTATTGGGCCGCTTCAGGCTCTCCTCTTATGCCTTCTTCTGTCAAAGTAATTCTAATAACTAAATTTTTTGTGTTAAAGACTTCCATAATTTTCTTCTTTTTGTAATTTCCCTATCTCATAAAATTATTAATGCTAGGTTATTAGAGGTATATATGCGGAGCGGATTATATATTGTATCGTCAAAGATACGTAGATGCTTGGACTAAAATATAGTACTACTAGCATGCATGCAGTGTAATATGGTGCTTTGCCGAAAAAATCAATTAATATCTATAAATAAATTACGAAAATATACAATAATAAAATTTATAAGGATCCTTACCATTAAATTTAATAAATAAATAATATTTTGGGTAGTAAGTAGGAGTATTAGTGTTGATGGGTATAAATAAATAAACGTGTGGCCAATAGGAGCAGGACAAGTGGGTAAGTGGGGCCCATGATACGGCAGCAGGTACAAACAAAAAGAGTTGACACGGAAACAATAGACGAGAGATTCGTATGGTGGCGGGTCCCACAGTATCTGGACTATCTGTCGCTTTGTCACCGGCATCGCATCCCCTCCTCTCCTGCACGTGATTCCATTATTCCTTTCTTTTTCTTTTTTTACCCTCCCTCATTTATCTGTTTATTGTTTTATAATTTATATTACATTTATGAGATAATAATATTTCATTTTAAGAAATTAAACTAAAATTATTTCATTTAGAAAAATCGGATGGAATACAAAGTCTCTAGGTATCATAATTTATTTAAACTAATTAAATGGCCTCAAAATCAACATCAAGCTACATAATTTGACTGATACATTTCTCTAGGTCATGTATTATACTCCCTCCGTCCCGCTAGATTAGACGCATTTTCCTTTTTGGGACGTCCCACTAGATTAGACACATTTCTATTTTTGGTAACTTTTATAACTTAAAAGTGATGTGGGCCATACTTACCAAAAGCAAATATAAAGCAAATATTGGTTTCCGATCCGAAACCAAATGTGTCTAATGTAATGGGACGGAGGGAGTAGTATTTATTGTATTTCTGGCTAGAGTCATAGTCGCAATAATAGTGGGCATACTCTCCATGTGCATTATTTTAGCTTATATCACTACTCACATTATTTCAATTTATTAGGCCAAAAATGTAGACATATTTTTCATGATTCGACGTTCATTATTACCAATAAAGTTTTATTTTCATATGGGTGCAATGCAACCAATTTAATTTGTAAGGATCCTATTTTAATCTAATTAATGTTATGGCCTACCTATGTCGAAATTGAATAAAACTTTTCTTCATATACACAATGTCATCTCAATAGGTCATTTTCCAACCATGCCTATATATAATTAAGTTTCAAAACTTGGTGTATGAATGGAGATATAAATTGCAATTTTCCATTATCATCCACTTTGAGAAGGAAGGTAGAAAAAGACAAAAAATGCAACCATTAATTGATGGTAGAGCTTGCAAAAATGACCCGAACCCATAGAAGCCCGAGGTTTGGACGGGTTTGGGCTTGGAAAAAGGAGGCCCGAAAAAAACGAGTCTAAAAAGTCCGCCCAAAAATAGCTTCGAGCCTGATGGGCTTTGGGCTAAAAAACCCGCCTGATAATATAGGATAAAATACTATTTTTATTTAATTTAATTATTATCGTAATATTTATATTTTATATGATTTTGATACGTAATGATTAAAAGACTTTTAAAATTTTAATTGTTTATTTTTAGATTGTTATATAATTTAAATTATAAAAAATTCGATGGGCCAAGCCGGGCGGGCCCGACCCGCTACGTTTTCCATCTCTAATTGACGTTGAGACCTAAATATTAGTTGTGGAGAGCACTAAAGAGATGATCATGACCAAAACCTCCACCCATCACATAAATATGCATTTGACTATTCAAGATTATGTAACGTAATTACATTTCAAGATTTTATCATAACAAGCTATATTATAATTATTATAAGTTCCACACACCAATTTACATGTAAGATATGTTTTTTGTGGTGCCACAAAAATAAATGTATATAGTTGGAACCATATAAATTAGATCCAATCAAAAAGGGATGGAGAGCCATTAATCCAACCTTTCCATCCTTGTGAAAGGGGGTATTAATGCATCAAATTCAAGAACAGTTTCCCCATCTCTAAGTGTATATATATAGGAGATCTGATCTTGTTTCTATTCTCTCATTAACATCTTACATTTCAAGAAGGGGTGGGGTCCGCCAAACATCATTCATTTCTTGCACATTACAAAAGATTTTAGGACCCCTCTATGATCATCTCATCCTGTCAAATTTAAGGTGCATGTTTTTACTCCAACATCACACTCTGATGAATCATGGCATTTATTTGATTGGAAAAGGACAATAAAATGCTGAACAATTTCTTTTATGATATTTAGAGCTAGAGAATAGATGTTAGAAGGGTGGGTAAAAGTGTTTATCATGTAAAGATCCTCCCTATTGAAAAGATTAGCATCTAAACTTCAAAGACACAGTTGTCACCATTTCTAATCCCACTAAAACAAATGCCATCAAGAGGGTGCTCTTACTTTCATTGAAGATGGTTAGAAAAATAAAAACAGCCTCCCATCTCTTGTTAAAGTCATGTGTGTTAGGTCAAGATAAGAATCCAAAAATGCAGAAAAGGGCAAAAGAAATGTGGGTATAATTCACAAGCCATTAATTATTTCACCTTGAAATCATGTGTGAGCTTCAACTTTATGCCAGAATTTCTATGTTCCTGTCATGAATTTACTTTTCTTGAATGGGGTTTGGTTTATCTTGAAGTACGTATAATATAAAAGCAGAGTAAAAAAAGATATAAATTATATATTCTTTTTTTCTTCTTAATGTGGGTAGATTTGTGAGCAACATCAGCACCCACTAACACCCAAAAGCTAATCATTCCACTTAATGGAGATTTTGGTGGCAAAACCCAGCTCCAATATCTTTTAATTCAAACAAGCCATCATTTTCTTGGGAAAATAATTTTTGTATATAATTGATGCATTATTTACATCAAGGCATAATTAAACAATCCATAGTGTAAGTGCACATTAACCCCCCTTGAACTTATGCTCAAACACTATTCCATTTGATTAAGTAAAAAGAACATGAATGATTTAAGTGGGCAAACTTTTTCAATGGTGCCAAATCCAGACAGGAAAGCACACATCATATTCATATCCAAGGGAATGGATTTCTGTGTGGATAGATGAATATATAGTGTGGGCCCCCTGCTTCTATTGGTTGGTCAGAAGTTTAAAAAAATAATACTGAAATAATTCCTAAATGCTATAATAGTTGCTTACTACTCCCTACCTATCAATGACAAGTGGGGAATGGTAGCATGTCCTATGTTTTCTTTTCTCTTAATTTCAAATAAATTATTACAACAGATAATGACTGGAGTGGTGAAAACGACACGGCCAAGAATCTGTTCATCACTTTTGAACCAAGATAAATTTTGCACTCCACTTTTGGTACCCCCATTCATCAATATATACTAGTGTTGTCAACTACTCTTGCAGAAAAATAGCATCTTTTATTTTCTTTCTCGATTGAAGAAAAAGAAAGGCATCTTTTCAAAATGGGGCACTTATTTGGAATTGGAAATGCATAGAGAATCTCTCACACTGTACACTGGTAGATAATTAGATATTATTACCTCAATTTCAACCCCACTAGACAATGACTAATTGAAATAAAGATGGGAGAAAATGGAGAAAGAAGTAGTGAAAATGTGACAAGGAATTGAATTATGGGCATTGGAGTATAGTTGTTGAAGTGGGCCCAATTCAATAATTATACACAAAGGGAAAACAATGGTGAGATGATATACATATGCAAAAACAGTATATTTAATTGCTTGAACCAAGTGGGCCACGTAGACAGACCAATGATCTACTGCAAGCCTGTTTCTGTTACTATTAATTCATTAAACCTAATCTGATATTTTTGGGCTTTATTCTGTACAGAGACTGCAGGGTATGGGCCCAAGCCCGGGACCAGGCCACTACCCCCACACCCTTGGACTCATGTCATTTTCCCAAAATTACCTGTCTTTACTCAATTACACCACTGCTCAGTCCTTGGAGATTGTGGGTGCTTCAGTTTCTGTTACATACTAACTGTTCTGTGTATGAATATGATTTATATTTTTCAGACCAGACAGTTCGATCTACGTATGTTTTGATATGGGATCCAGCCGGCATGTGTTTAGTTCGAAAGGCTCGCGATCATGTTTGAGTCGGAGCTCAAACGAGTCAGTTTGTGAATATGTTCGCGAGCCTCATAATTTGCAGACTAGCAAACATGTTTGTGGGCCTTATGAATACCACAATCGAGAGACTGACGAGCCCGCTTGAGACTTCAAGTTGGGCTACTATTGCATATTTTCTAATGAGCCGAGCCGAACTCGAGCTTATTAGTATTAATTCAGTTTGGCTCGACTTTGCTGATTGATACGTATAGTTGATTGAGGATTGATGTAAACGTAATAAGTTGAACAATGCTGCTGCTTGACTGCTGTTTCTAATCAACACACCATTCAAATTAAAAATTTACCCATACATATTCTTTTATTTATAGACTTTAAGTTGTTTTTGTATTCTTTGATTCATTCATGTGTATTCAATTTATTTACCTATACATCCTTATTGTTCTCTGTTAATCTAACACGAAAATTATTTCGAATTTAACACAAGCATATGGAAAAGAGAAAGCAACACATTTAACATGTATATGATCTGGATTGATCATAAGATCAAGTCCAACTCCACACATGCTTATTCTATATTCTTTACTTGCTAATCAACTGAAATGAAAAGCAACTCAGAAAGTCAAACAAACAAACACTAGCAAGTCAATCATCAGCCATTTAATATAAAACAGTAAATCCAGGTAAACATCACTCAAAACTGGGCTAACAAAATGTTTTAATTACATTAGCTCGGCCCGACCCGAATAATAGACAACCCAAATTTTTTTATTGGCCCATCATCCAATCTCCACCCGGCCCGATTGTATAGTGTTTGAACAATTCAACTTTCAATTATACAATGTAAATGGGAAATTCAAATAATGAAAATTAATCAATCATATATAATTTCTTCACGGTGGGGTATTCACGGTAATTCATATCCTTTGCGCACTTTCCCTAACCTGCTCTAAAATTGCTCGTGCTCGCG
This sequence comes from Leonotis leonurus, assembly GCA_026898415.1. Lineage (NCBI taxonomy): Eukaryota > Viridiplantae > Streptophyta > Magnoliopsida > Lamiales > Lamiaceae > Leonotis > Leonotis leonurus. The sequence continues at coordinate 14,426 of JAPKLX010000001.1, forward strand.
CCTAAAACCCTAAACTTCACACATTTTTAACAAATCTTAATTCCAAGGCTGAGCAGAAGATGTCTGTCATGGTAGTGACGAGTTTGGGAGAAATCGTGGTGGATTTGTTCACTGATCGTTGCCCCCTCACCTGCAAGAATTTTCTAAAGCTCTGCAAGTAAATCTCTCTATTCACTTATATCTTTTTTTCTTCACAGTTTAACTAATTTACTTCTTATCAAACCTTTGGAGATCGCATTATCACCTGGCATGCCGTAATATCTGTTAGATTATGTATAGATTGTATTTGAAATCAAACAATTGTGCTCTTCAATTAACTGCACCTGAAACCATTGCGTCACGTTGCTGAGTTATTTTCTACATTTTCCGGCATTTTCATACTGTTTATTTGGAATATTTTCGGATTTATATGTAGTGCGTTTAGATAGCTGTAGAAACTGTACATGTGAAGCTGATATACTTTAATATCCTCGATTTCTAAAGTATACTGCAAGAATAGTTTTAGGTAGGCACTGATGCATTCTTTATGTTGTGGGATGGAATACTCAGCTTTTATACGTTTTTTCCAATTCCTGCATGCTTGTATAAGTTTTTTAGCTACCATTTATACTACCGAAAGTTATAGCTTACATTTAAAATTTTCATCCTTCACGTCTTAAATTTTGGAATGTTACTATTATATATAATTACAAGGAGGATATATTACTTTTGTAACTTAATTCTTCTGTTGCAGAATCAAGTACTATAATGGATGCCTCTTTCACACGGTACAGAAAGATTTTACTGCACAGACAGGTGATCCAACAGGGACGGGATCAGGTGGTGATTCTGTGTACAAGTAAGTAACTTTAGGTTGAGATAAAAAAAAATCACTTTTATTGGAATCATAGCTTCTAGCTTTCATCTACTTATTGGATCTTGATAGTTTGATCTCCATTTCTCATTCTTCATCTTTCCGTAACATGTGATTTCAGATTCTTATATGGTGACCAGGCTCGTTTTTTCGGCGATGAAATACACCTGGATGTGAAACACTCAAAGATCGGAACTCTGGCCATGGCTAGTGCTGGGGAGAATCTGAATGCTTCTCAGGTGAAATATCCTCGACACATAGAGGATGGTCCCCTTGCAATTTAATGTTTTATTTTAATGTGTACTGATCATTTCTTTCTTGCCAGTTCTATATCACATTGCGTGAAGATATTGATTACCTGGATGGAAAACATACAGTGAGTCCTCTCATCTAAAGCTCTTCAACACCATCTTTTATTTGTATATTCAGCTTCACCCCATGATTAAAGGGGAGAAGAATAATCTGAAGCTGGAAACAAGAATTTGAATTTGTGTCAATTAGCCGTTGTTATCTATTAAGTCTTCTAGAGCTCTTTATAAGACCTGTTTTATAGACTAGACAAAGAGGTTTAAGAATCTCTATATTACTATTGCTATTTTTACAATGGTTACTGTGGTTGAAGGTGTTTGGTGAGGTAGCTGAAGGGCTGGAGACACTGACTAGAATAAATGAAGCCTATGTGGATGAAAAAAACAGACCCTATAAAAACATCAGGTGACTTGATGACTTATAGTATTGCTTGCAACTTGTACATTTACTATGTATTTGAATTATTCCCTGAATCTCTCTCTTGTCCTGTTCTAACTTCTTCATCTATGCAGAATCAAACACACTTATATAATAGATGATCCTTTTGAAGATCCTCCCTTACTTGCTGACTTCATCCCGGATGCTTCGCCTGAAGGACAACCAAAAGACGAGGTAATGAATTACCTTACATTTTTTTATATGTGTATTTTCTTTCATTCTTTGTGAAACATCCGTATTGATGGTTGCACACTCATGAGATGGTTTCTAATGAAAAAGCAGTGGAATTCAGTGCAGTTGCTTTTACTTAATGGCTTTGTGGTTGGTATTAAAATTAGGTTAAAGATGATGTGAGACTGGAAGACGATTGGGTCCCTATGGATGAACAGCTTGACCCACAAGAGCTTCAGGAGGTCTTGCGTGAAAAGGCTGCTCATACCAGTGCAGTATTACTTGAGACTGTATGTTGTACCTCATCAATATATCTACCATTTTGCTGAGTACTGAATCATATATACAGATATGAGAAGGACCTTTCTATTTAACTCACAGACTAATTTATGTCATAGATAGGGGATATTCCTCTAGCTGAGTCGAAGCCTCCTGAAAATGTGCTCTTTGTTTGCAAGTTGAATCCAGTAACTGAGGTAAATGACAATGGAAAACCAAATGCTTTTATTTACTGAGGAGATTATTTTAGTTGACATCATGAGTTCTTTCTGATATTGTGCTTTCCTATATCTGTAGGATGAGGACTTGCATACAATATTTTCTCGTTTTGGAGTTGTAACTTCGTGAGTTCCTTAGTGCTTGGTTGTTTAATTATCTTGTTACAATCTATTGATCTCCTGCTGTTTCTTATTACTTAATTGGCTTTCACAGTGCCGAAGTTATCCGAGATCACAAAACTGGTGACAGTTTGTGCTATGCTTTTATAGGTGAGTTTTTTTCCCCATGGCACTTTTAAGACCTTGATTATCATGGTACTAGAAGTTTAAATCATACATTGTTTGTGTTTGATTCTCTGGTTGCAGAATTTGAGGAGAAAGATGCATGTGAAGAAGCATATTTTAAGGTATATTTGATGGCTTTTAGAACCTGAGAATGAGATTTTCCACTAGTTTTAATTTGATCCCTATCTTTCCAATACATGTTCTTTGTGACAACTGACATTATATATTGTATCACAATATTCTTAGGTGGTATTCTTATGTTGTAGACTGAGCTTCTCCAGATATGTTATTATGGGGTATAGACAGAAATCTGTGATATTCATCTTTATTGCTGAATTAACTCGTATAGTTATCTGCACACGTTAGCCATTTCAAACACTTCTCCGTTGCAATATATAAACAGAAAAGAAAAAACATCTTTAACTAGGTATAATCAACAGGGGTTAAGTAAAACATACATTAATCAAGAAGTTGTAGTTGTAGTCAGGCAAACTGTTCCGCAACTGCTTCATCTAATCTGTTATTTACAATGCTGCTCTCTTTTTCAATTATTAGTTTATGGCATCATCAACTGTAATTTTTGTTGACTCTATTAACTGCAGATGGACAATGCTCTCATTGATGACCGTAGGATACATGTTGACTTTAGTCAAAGCGTTGCAAAGCTATGGTCCCAATGGAAAGGAGGCAAAGATCGAATAGGCGGAGGTAATTTTTCTAGTCCCTTCTTTCCGCTGGTATTTGATGTTTTTTCTTTCTCATAAGTGCTGTAGCATGCAACAAAACGCTTGATATGGTTTTTTTCATTTACTAGTCTTAAATTTGATTCTTATTTCTTATTCATGTTTGCTAATTTATTTTGCAGGAGGAGGGTGCTTCAAATGCGGTTCTCTCGACCACATTGCTAAGGATTGTGGTGGAGATCCTGCAACCAGACAACCACAATCCAAATACATGCTGAAAGATGATAATACTCAACGTGGTGGAGACCGAAGCACAAGGTAAATCTTGTGGAGTGCTACTGGGTAATCTATTTTCAGGTCATTACTTGTACGTGCTCTAAAATTTAACTTTTCATTCACTTGTTTAGGTATGAAATGGTTTTCGATGAAGATGATGAAGAACCAAGACATAGTAAGAGGAAACGAGACCATAAAGCTGAACAGTATGACGAAAAGCAAAATAATAAACAACGTGATGCGTATAACCCTAAGTACGAGGATGATAGGAGAAGAGACACTCATGATCAGGAGAGAAGGCGTGAGAAAAGTAAGAGCAAGGAAAATGAAGGTTATCAACAGCGTCAAATGAGTCCGCACAGGAGAGGACCAAAAGAATACTTGGACAGAAGTGACAGAGACGAGAGGGAACAGAGAAGAAGGCATGGCAGTGGGGATGCTCAAAAGAAGGATGGAAACGAGAAAAATGAAAATGAGATAAAAAAGAAAAGCCGCGAAGAAGATGTAAGAGGGAGCCACAGGGATAGACGTGACGCTGGAGATGATAAATATGGTCATAAACATAGGAGTGATGAGCGACACTCGTACAAGAGAAGCTCTGATAGGGGTGAAGAGCGACACTCGGATAAGAGAGGCTCTGATAGGGGTGAAGAGCGACGATTGGATGAGAGAAGCTCTGATAGGGGTGAAGAGCGACGCTCGGATAAGAGAAGCTCGAAAGGCCATGATTACCGTGATCGTGCTAGGAGGCACTGAATTGAGAAAGCGGCAATAGTTAGAGGAAAATATTGCTTTTGATCATTATTTAAACTGACTGTAGGCATGAGAGGTGAAATAACTATACATTTGCTGTGGGAAAATATTGATGTCACTTGCATCTTCTTACGAAGGATTTAACTGGGATCCAGATACTATGCATTAAACCAAAAATATAAAATATTTGAAAACAAATTAGAAATGTAAGAAAGTAATTAGTTAGAGTGTTTCTTGGTCCTCTAGAGTAGGGATGTAAGCGAACCAAACTATTCATGAATTATTCGGCTCGGCTCGATAAAAGTTCGTTTTAAATTCGTTCATTTAGTTAACGAACTGAACTCGAGCCTCGAACTGAGCTCGAATAATTTTTTGAGTCGAACTCGAGCCTAAGGGTATTTGGTTCGAAAAGTTTGCGAACATATTCAAATATAATTTAACGAACTGAGCTTCGAATAGTTCACAAACTTAAAAAAGGAGCCGACCTTTAAATAGTTCGCGAACTTTATATACGAACTAGTTCACGAACTTATTAAATTAATATAAAAATATATATTAACAAAATAATTTAATAAACGAGCTTTTTAACGAACTCGAGTCAAGTTCGAGTTCGAATTTACTATTTAATCGAATAATTAACGAAACTAACTCGAGCCTGACAGTATTCGGTTTAGTTCGATTCGATTACACCCCTAATCGCTAATCGAGAGCAGCTGTTTGATGATTGTAACACCAACTTATATTAATATATTAAAATTTCTTACGTAAACAAGAAGATTTAATAATTCCATATGCAACCGTTTTGTTTAACCACTCCAATTTTATTAGTAGAGTACAAACAATAACAGTGCATAATGAATGCTTGTGCAGTTGTTACATTAAATTCAAGTAAAGAAGGTTATTAAAAACTGTTATACCGCAAAGATAAATGGCATGTGATGGTAGGGTTAGTCTCCCAATCCACATATAAAACTTGCATACGTGCAACATTTTGTCTTTCTATCAACATTTTCTAGGGAAAATGCATCCCCCCCCCCCCCCCCATTTTATATTATTGATTTATTTACTTTAGGTTTTATTGAATCCTTACCTTATTTGTATTTTGACGTGTTGAGTTATTTAACTTTTATGCATATTATATATACATATGCATGTGTCATTCTTATTCATTTATGTACTATATTCAATTCATAGTATTCTTGTTACAAAGGAGATGAATGCTTCTAGCAAAAGTGTTGTCTTGAAATAATGGGAAATAGTAATAAACAAAGATAGGAGGAATGCATGGGTTTGAATAGAAGCAAATACTAAATGAAATAATGAAACCCTCTCCATACTCATGTTACGCTTGCGCACGTGACAAAGAAGATGGCATGTTTAAATCACATCAAATACTTCGGTTGCAAGTGGGTCACCTATACCCGTACCCGTTTCCACCAACAACGACCCGCCACCAGCGCCTCTCTCTCTCTCTCTACATATATATATATATAGAAAGGAACTCCTCCATTTAATTAAAGCAACAAAAAAAGGAAAAATAAAACAAATAAATAATAAATAGCTCGCACCAAATGCAATACAATGAACAAGAGGATCAACTGCTTGCTCCGGAAATGCAAGACCCTGTCGCGGCAACTGGGCCGGAGCTCCTCCTACACCGGATTCAGATCCAAATCCGCCAGGGATTACTACCAGCAAGTCCCTGTCGAATTACCCGACCCGTGCGAGACGGTCTTCGTCGGAAGCTCGCGCCGGAGGTACGTCATCAGCTCCAAGCACTTGAACCACCCCCTGCTCGGCGCGCTCATCGAGAGGGGACCGGGTACGGGTCGGGAACCCGACCCAGCCGTAGTCAAGTGCGAGGTGGTGCTATTTGATCACCTGCTGTGGATGCTTGAAAATGCCGACCCCAATTTCACTTCGGATTCTTTCGAAGAATTAGCGGAGCTCTATGTTTATTGATTGACGATCCTCGCTGTTTCTGTTTCTGTTTCTGTGTGAAGATATGGAGAAACAGTCGCGTTCTTATGGTGTATGTATACATGTGAAAACGACGAGGCAGCAAGCGCAGCAGCGCAACTGATATTTTAAATCTGCATATTTTTTTATAATATTTCCATTTTTTAATATGTGCAAGTCAATAAACAGTAGCTGTGTTGTTCATTAATTAATCTCTTGGCACTTTTGTTTTGAGAATTCCTTTTTTTCTCTGATGGTTGTGTAATCTGTATCTCTAATTTTTGTTTTTCTTATGCAAGTTTGAAATGAAGCTGTTGTAATTTGATGAAAATGTTACCATTTGGTTAGGGAAGCGAGCAAAGTGTAGAATTGAATGGTTTGATGGTAATGAATTTGCAAAATTGTTGAAAGAGGACAATTATAAGGTTTCAAACTCATAACGGAGTATGATTTTAATTTTGAAGAAAAATAGAAAAAATCAGAGTGGAGCCCACAGGTGAGTAAGTCGTATTGAAAAAAACTGAATCGCGTCCTCACTTCACTTAATCCTCTGCTTAGGTTAGGGTTTATCGACGGATAGGATTCCAGTCGCTCTTCTCCGATGGCGAAACCACCCCGCGGCCGCCCGGCGTCGCCGTCGGGATCGGATTCCCACTCCTCTCGTTCCCGTTCGCGCTCGCGTTCCTATTCGGGCACGGGATCCAGTTCAAGATCGCGATCTCGCTCTCGCTCCAAATCCTCCTCCTCCCCTTCTCGCAGCGGCAGCTCCCGCAGCCCTAGCCCTGCTCCAATGCGGAAGAGGTGATATTTTCCTCAGCTCTGTTGCGTTCTGTTGAGATTTCGCATTTTATATTCATGTATGTTCGATGATATTTGCAAATGCCATCATTCATTTGGACGTCTTTTTTCAGATTTTTTCGGGTCCATGTTTTGAAATTCTGCTGCGGTCCGGTGAATAAGTGTTGCTTTAGATTTTATTACATAACTAAATATTGATGTTCCTTTTGAGGGCAGCTAGGTTGGGTAATGCTGTAATTTACAATGTGTAATAGATTGATTAGATAGCTAACATGTGCTTTTTTTTCCCGCGAGCTACATCGTATTTGCCCCACACACACACACACACATATATATATATATATATCCCTTCAGCTGTGATTTTGCATAATTTGGCATCTGGTTAACTAACATATTCATGCTCATAGTTGTCTTGTTTATTGAGATGCATGGATTGATAGTGTTTTCCCCCCAATCATTGTTTTGCATAGTCCTGCTGATGGAGTTAAGCGAGGTCGCTCGCCTCCACGACAAACTAAGAAAGCTTCCTCTCCTATGAGGTGAGAGTAGTTATTCATTAAATAAACACTAATATATGTTGCGCTTTTTATGTTCTTATATAAGATCAATGACTCCAGGAAAGCTTCGCCTGTTCCTGAATCTCTTGTGCTGCATGTGGACCAGCTTAGTAGGAATGTAAACGAAAACCATCTAAAGGAAATATTCGGTATATTGGCAGTATTTAAACATTTCAAACCATTTTATTTTTATTTTTATTTTGTTATGATTAGATAGAATATATGTATATAAGTTAGTCATATTTGGTGCCGTTTAATCAATTTAATGTGTTTTGTCAATGTCTAATAATTTACTTACTCTATTCTAAAGTCTGGTTCTGTTTCTTTACTCATTTAAGGTAATTTTGGTGAAGTGGTGAGTGTACGGCTTGCAATGGATCATGCTGTGAGTCTTTTGCCCCCTTATTTTGTATTACTCTCAGGCCAGAAATACTTGGAATTGATTTTTATTTTATTTTATTTCTATCTACAGGTTAATCTTCCCAAAGGATTTGCATATGTTGAGTTCAAGATTAGAGCTGATGCTGAAAAAGCCCAGTTGTATATGGATGGTGTACGATTCTCTTAGATATCTTAATTCAGTGATTATCTGCTTCATTTATCTTGCAATCAATTTCTACCTGTCTATGTATTTTCAGGCTCAAGTTGATGGTAAAGTTGTTGGGGCCAAGTTTACATTACCTGAGAGAAAGAAGCTTGCTTCTCCTCCCAAAGCTGTTGCCACCACGTCAAGGAGAGATGCCTCAGAAAATGAGGATACTACTGCAGACGGTGATAGAGATGGAGGAAAACGACCTAGAGAAGGTAAAATATTAATCTGAAAATGCTGCTAAGTTGCTTTATGCATTTTTTTGTTGTTTAAGCAGCATGTAAAAATCTTCATGATATCATCAGTTTCTCCTCGGCGGAAGAAACTCTCTCCACCTCGAAGGAGATCTCCTGGACCACGAAGAGGATCTCCCAGAAGAGACCAAGATTCTCCACCCCCACCTCGTCGTAGAGCTGATTCTCCTTTTCGACGAGGTGACTCCCCTCCTCTCAGGAGAAGGCCCCCATCTCCTCCTGCTAGAGGCCGTTCACCTTCTTCTCCTCCAAGACGCTTCCGATCACCACCAAGGTTTTGCTCTTTCATCTTTCACCTCTTTATGAACTCTGCACTTTTTCTCTCCTATTTTCTTCGCTAGGGGTAGCTTCTGATGTTTTGTTCTTGGCAGGTCATCCCCAAGAAGAATACGTGGAAGTCCTGTTCGTAGGAGATCTCCTCTTCCACCTAGGCGACGGTATATGCTTGTTAATCCCTTTCTTTTTGTGCTAGTATCTGGTATAATAAAGATAACAAATTCCTGTGTGCTTGTTAGATTGACTGTCTTTTTACAGTTGGATGTTTGTTGTAATGTTACATATTTTGGTTCTGTATTAATCAAATTGCTTTGAGCATGTTGCGAGGAGCTATTAGGCTGAGAGTTTCTTATAACATAATTCTTACAATGTATCTGCATAGCATAAATGGTCCAAACTACTTGCTCAGACTTTAAGCCATGGTGGTCCATTTAATATATTCATAATTGGTTAGTCTCATATTCATTAATTTTATGCTTCAGTTCTCCAAGACGTCTTCGAAGTCCTGCAAGAAGGTCTCCTGTAGGTCGCAGACGCAGTCGCTCTCCTCCTATTAGGAGGCCAGCTCGTTCACCATCCCGATCACCCTCCCCTAGAAGGTGAAATGTGATTAGCTCATATTTGGTTATTCCATTATCTTCATGACCAATTTTTCTCCATTTCTGATTGTTTGCTATCCTGGCAAGATTCTTGGAGAAAGAACAATGAGAAGTTTTGCTGGATAAAACATTGTTATTAATGTCTCAAACAGCTTTAGCGATGTTTTTGTCCTCTCGTTTTTGTTGGTTGTTACCTGTCTAACTATGGTGCTTCCTCTTGCTCATACAGAGGTCGAGGGCCGCCTTCTAGACGTGGAAGAGGGTCATCTTCTTCTTCATCGCCTAGTCCGCGCAGGGTACGTATCTCTTGATTTCAAGTATTGTAAGCTGTATAATGACACCTAATTCTTCTATATCTTGTAAATATGTTACAGGCGCCACGCAGGGTATCACGGAGCCGTAGCCATAGCACTCGAAGGTAATTTATCAAATCTTTGTGAAATGTTTTTATGATCCTATCATCCACTATGAGTACGATCATGTTCTATTCTCTCAGGCCCATCCGAGGACGGAACCGCAGCACCAGCAGTTCGCCTCCTCGGAAACCATGAATCACTAAAAGAACAAAGCTTTTCTGGGGATGCTATTGCGTCACTCTGTATTGAATGTTACTAACTTTTTTACTCCTAGTTTGCTGTAAGAAACATGCGACTGAATTACTTTGTTGTTTTCGTGAATTTATAAAAAATCGACTGCTGGAGAAATTCTTTTCCCATTCATGTTAGGTAATTTGTAGCAGACAATTTGGATGCATGTGGATGACTGTGAGCTTGTACTAAATGGTGAAGCACATCACTGTTTGGATAACCTAGTACATCTTGTATCAAGAAACAAATGTTCTTGATCAATTACAACAACAAAGATGTGTAACTATTTTCAGTGGCAAACATCGACAACTTGGACAATACCGATGTGACTGAGATCAGAAATTGGAAACCAAGCTTTGTGTAGTGCTGGTTTCATTTCAATTGCGAAATGGTGGCTGGTCCTCGAAAGGTAACTCGATAGGCGTTGCGTTGGCGTAGAACTCTTCCAAGTTGTAGTAATCCCTCTGTGGAGGAAGAAAAATATGTACAACCACATCACCTGTAATAAATAGTACGAGCAATATAAATACGTAGTATTATAAAATGGCAGAATAACATCATATTCAATAGACTTTCGGAGCATTTTGTGATAAAATTGCAGCAGAATCAATGGTGTAACTGAAACAAACTTACCAAAATCCAACAATGTCCATGAGTTGGGTTTAAAATCTCCAGTGGCTGTTCTTCCATATTTTGTTTCAGCCAAATCTCTTATTCTTGAACTACAATGAAAAAAGATAAATCATTCTCTATGTGAGAAGGTATCTATTATGCAACGAAGTAAATTGTTAAGTGTAAGCGATATTAGATGACAAAGTAGCTGCCTTACCCAATAGCATCGACCTGAGGCCGAGAAAATGCTGTGGCAATGATGAAAAACCGAGTCCAGTAAACCAGAGGTTTTACGAAAAGAAGCTTTATATCTGCTGCCTTTACATCACTAGCAACCTTAGCCAGCGCTATGGCAACTGCATCAACCACAATAAAACCTCTATCTATGCATTTCTTGGAATATAGAATTAGAGAAACAAACGCAAGTTATGGATATGGAATATGAAAAGGAATATAAGAAACCATAATGTGAATCTGTGAAACGTTGAAACCCCTCTTCTCTAAAGAACTGTGAAAACTCAACAGGGATGCCAAAAGACCATTTCAGCTTCTGCTTATGTTTACAAAACTCTCAACACACACACACAAAATTTGTACATAATGGTTGTTAGCTAACAGAAGAGCACAAAGAAATATGTGGTAGGCACATTTGCAACATTGTTTATCAAGGAGTAAGGTGAGATAGTGCAAAAAAATATGTGGTAGGCACATTTGTGGTGCGCCTATGCGGATATAAGTAAGGAGACTCACACGACAAGCTTTCCGCATCATCATCAACCTCCGATATAACAGCTTTTGGGTCGTTTCTTTTAAAGACTACCTTCCCGTGCTTCTCGAATAAGTCGTCATACATATCATCAGTATCTTCACTCACATTCTGCAATGATTATCAGCAGCCAATCAAAACCACACATGCAACCACAACAACAATGAACTGAATGCACACCAAGGTTCAAGTTCAAGAAGTCTGGTATCACACTATGCTAAGATAAGAAAAAATACTTCCAACAAATGTCTGTGAATTACTGTCATCCGTACCAGGATAAAAATTCCAAAAATTAAAGAAAAAACTTAGCTGATTGATTACCAAAAATCAAGATAAAAATTCAAACAGTTCTGATCAGGATAGAATCTACTTCCTGCAGTACATGACCTCACATTAAAAAATAAAACTAGAAGCAATGAAATTTTTAAAAAAAACTATCTATTTCACGCAATACATAAATCAAATTCATACCAACAGGCCACATGATTTCAAACAAAAATTAAATTTTAAATTATTTTAGACAAGAAGCATGAACGCTGAAATCTTACAGAGCCAACTGCTAGCGGCGAGAGAAAATTCTCCCGAGCACTACTCATTCGCAAATGTTGGACACCGGCGTCATTAGATAGAGAGAGATTTTTGTGTCGACGGAAGAGCTCGCATTTTCGCCGGAATTGTGCGGCGGAAGTCGAGAATTGGGCGCAAGTGGGAAGAATACGGTGTTGAAGGGGAGCTGAGTGCATAACCATTTCCGCCATATTAAAGCATTAATTTCTGCAACGAAAAATGTATTGTACAGTACAGAGTTGCCAGAATTTGAGACGCAAGGGAAAAGTGGAACGGGAAGAAAGGGAGAGATAGAATTTCGCATTACTCCCAAAATATCTCATCCGATAATAAACTAAAAAGGTTGAGTATTTTAGGGCTAACGGGCTGGGCTTTTACAGGCCCAATAATCGATATTCAACCTATATAGTAAGGCCTGTTTAATCAAAAGCACGGGCCTTTCTTTCCCCCACACCCATATATATTAAAAATCGAACTCGAAACCCTAATTTACACAACGGCCTCGCTTCCTTCATCTCCACACTCACAGAGACACACAGAGAAGCTCCAGAAATGGTGAAGTTCCTGAAACCGAACAAGGCGGTGGTCCTCCTCCAGGGGCGTTTCGCCGGCCACAAGGCGACCATCGTGAAGAACTTCGACGACGGCACACGCGACCGCCCCTACGGTCACTGTCTCGTCGCCGGCGTCGCCAAGTACCCGAGCAAGGTGATCCGCAAGGACTCCGCGAAGAAGCAAGCGAAGAAATCGCGCGTGAAGGCGTTCGTGAAGCTGGTGAACTACAATCACATTATGCCGACGCGCTACACTCTCGACGTGGATCTCAAGGACGTCGTCTCCGTCGACGCGCTCGTCTCGCGCGACAAGAAGGTTTCCGCTTGCAAGGAGGTGAAATCTAGGCTGGAGGAGAGGTTCAAGACCGGAAAGAACCGCTGGTTTTTCTCCAAGCTTAGGTTCTGATCTGAATCGCGATTGATACAGCCATTTGGTTCAGATTTTTTTTCGTTTTCTTACTGTTTTAATGTAGTTTGGTATTAATCGGGTTTTTTGTTTACGAGACTGTCTCTTCAATGACTATCATTTACATTTTATGGAATTTCAATTTCATACATCAGCTCCGATTTCTGCTTAGGGTTGTTTAGTATTCATATTGTTCTCTTAAATTATAACTCAATCCTCATGGCTAATATTGTTGCAACATTATTTACCATAACTGATGAGCAAGTAATAGAAGAGAGGATGAAAGCAAAGCACAAAACATTTTGTGTTCAATGATCAAGAAGGTCCCTTCCTTTGTAGGCAAGAAGAGAATGTCTAAGTCTAATACCATATATGTATGGTTGTTTTCTGAGAGGAAATGATCCGATCACATTCAGGAAATAAGGCTAGGCTTTGTTTACTTGTTTTTACAACACTGGTCTTCCGCACTGTTATAATCGAATTTTGATGGTCTTCTTTCAATCTCTATGTATATCAGACGGGAGGCGCAGGTGATGTCGGTTATTCTTATATATTACAACAATATTTTCAGGCCAAATCGAGCCCTGAAATGGAAGACGAAGTTTCGGAGACAGAGGCCACTAATGAAGTACTTATGAAGTTTGCAAGGTCATATTATGAAAATTAATTAATAAATTATTTGTCATTTTTGAGTTTACCTATGGTAAAATAAGATCACAGTTTATATTAAACTAAAACCATCAAGAAATTTACTGCACAGAAAAAAAAGTCTGAAGAAAATAACATTCAATAATGATGAATCAAGTCTCATATTTTCGAATAACAGGAGAGATAAGAAAGTAGCGTAAATCTCAACTCCAGACTAGAAAATAACAGGAGAGATAAGAAAGTAGCGTAAAGGCGAGGATTGAAATAAATTCGTGCAAAATGATAATCCAACCCTCTTTCACTCTACTTGGATCTTTGTCTCATCTTTCGGCGCTTCCGCTTCAACCTCCTCATTCTCTTCTTCTTCCACTATAAATTAAATGCATAACCAATCAATCTCAAAATCATATGAATTTTATGCAAGAGGTACTCATAACACACAATAAGAGACAAGTACCGGAATATAATGAATCAATTCAAAACAGAACTTTCTCAACTTTGATCACTATATAACCACCATCTCATACCAAGGAAATTATAATGCACACTGCCAGAGTATTGAATGGAGCACATCTACGAGTTCAAATGGAGACAATTCATTTTCTTTCTAAATTTACAATAACGACAGCCATTTAGACTATATAATTAGCTTATCCATTGAAATTTTCATCTCAACGTACAGTTACCTTTAGCCATTATTTCTCTAATCTTATCAACAATTGATTCCTTTCTTTAAAATAGCAAATTCTCGAAAAACTATGATATCGGAGAAGCTAAGCAGATGCAGCGCACAAAAAAAATGTGTGAGAAAGAAACTACGGCAACTAACATATGCTAACACATAGATCGACGGTCATTCATATAAATTTAACAATGAAACATAAAGTAATAAACAGTATATCTAACCTAACGAGCTAAACCAGGTAATCTTTTCGAAAGAACATGAACAGATTTAAAAAAAACAAATATCGGAAAATATACAGAAACAAGAGCCATACCTTCGCCCTCATGGCTGCTCACAAGAGTAGCTGCAACTATTGCTTCTCACTTGTCGAGGAATTTCTTCGTTACCGCAACAGATAACAAGAGAGCAAGAGCTGTGGCGCCTCCGACGTATTTATAAGATGGTGTGCACTTCTCAAACCCTAGTTCAAGTATACCAAACTCTCATTGGGTAATCTTTGGGCCGCCGTCCGTTTCCGAACGTTAAATAAACGGCCCATATCGCTAATGCGCGGGTAACTAACCTTTTGGGCGACTCGGTACAGTCCTTCATGCAATTAATTAATGTTTCAATATTTTGCATCTATTCCTTAGATCTTAACGGATAAGTATGAATCTGGGCACACATTTAGCCCCCTCAACTTTTTCATAATATAACTTTGACCCCCTCTCACCCCCAAGCCAAGAACAAGATGCTTCCAAGAACCATCCTGAAAACAATCTCTCCCGCTGCCCGTCGCGTCAGCCTTGCTTTGACCGTTTCACTACGTGGCATGTCCCCATTGGATGAAGACGTGGACCCACTCGTACGATTTGTTGCTATTTATGTGTACCCTGTACTCTGCCGCTGGGGCACATACCAGTGCACTTGTCCTCACACACACACACTCACTCACTATTCAGTTCGAACTTTGAGAGCCGTATCTTCATTCTCCAAACCCTAGCTCCCCTCATTCCACTCTTGACCTTGTTCTTCTCCTCTCATTCATCCTTGATTTGTTTTCGCTGATGTCATTGTGTCTCCTCGCGCTCACTCGCTCTATATTTTGAGATTTATTCTGTTTTGGTGAAACCATTTCTGAGGTCAGCACTGCGAGATCGTTGCATGTAAGTCGAAGATGGCGTCGGCGTGCGTAAACAACATCGGAGTGTCTCCGGAGAGCTTCATAGACTGTCCTCCGGCGGCTTTCCCGTCGTACGAATGGCTGACCCCGAGAATATCGTTCAGCCGCGAATTTCCCGATGAGGACAGCTCGAAAGGCTCAAGGAATCGGTCTTCTTCGAAGAAGCCGACAATGGCGCGCAATGAGGATGAGGAGAAGCTGGAAGAGCCAGATCTAGAGATCTCCAGCAAAGATTTCGTTGATTTCGAGTTCCGGCTCGAAGATCCGGTGGCAATGCTCCCGGCCGATGAACTCTTCGCTGACGGAAAACTGGTGCCTTTGCAGCTTTCCTCCGTCCGGCATTCGATGACGTCAGCGCCGATGTATTCTGATGTCAGATCTCCGGACACTCCTCATTATCGCCGTAAAAATGAGATATCTTCCAGAGATCCGTATTTGTTTTCTCCCAAGGCACCGAGGTGCTCGAGTCGGTGGAGGGAGCTTCTCGGCTTGAAGAAGCTTTACCAGAACAGCAATGCGAAGCAGGAGGATTCGAGAACGCCGTCATCTCTATCCTCCAATAACCACAGCAAACCTTCGTCGAGAGGCCTGAAACACTTGCTCCAGCGCAGCTCGAAATCCTCATTGAATACTTCCTTAGATTCATCCTTAAATCTTCCATTGTTAAAGGACTCCGATAGCGAGTCATTATCGTTATCCTCTAGACTCTCTCTTTCATCATCATCATCTGGCCACGACCACGACGATCTTCCTCGACTCTCGCTAGATTCAGATAAGCCAAGCAGCATCACTCGGAATACTCATCAATCCATCAGTAACCTCTCCAGAGTTAGGCTATCCAAATACAAGGCGGTGGCGGTGTCGTCCGAAAACCGGTCGGCGCCGTGTCGGGCCGGGAGGAGCCCAATGCGGAAAGCTCCTGACACCACCGCGCCGGTTCGTGGCGTTTCCGTGGACAGTCCTCGAATGAACTCCTCCGGGAAAATTGTGTTCCATAGTTTGGAGAGAAGCTCCAGCAGCCCCAGCACATTCAACGGTGGGCCAAGACACAAGCATCGTGGAATGGAGCGGTCATATTCAGCCAACGTTCGCATTACTCCGGTGCTTAATGTCCCGGTATGCTCGCTTCGTGGCTCGTCCAAATCTGGCGTTTTCGGTTTTCCATTATTCGCGACGCAGCAGAGGAAAGATAACGGCGTTGGTGGTAGTACCGCTGGGAACAGAAGTCAGCATAGTCACAACAGGAACCGCACAGATCGAACTTGAGAGAGGGATTAGAGTTTTTGTTTTTCCGTAATACCAAAATCCTTTAGCTTACTTCTTTTTTTCTTCAAATTACTTAGTTTGAGGTTCTGAGTTACGTTTCTCTCTGAATGAAGGTTCGTTCCTACTGTGCGAGTTAGATTCTACCATTCCAGTTACCATTTTCCTTTTCTATTGACAAATTTTCAAATTTGCTAGTGTTTGTACATAAGTAATTCCTATTACTCTGTTTATGTTCATGATTATATTACAGCTTGGAGTTCTTTGTTGCTAACTCTCATTAATATTCCAAAACCAAATACCACTAAATATTCTCCCTCCCCTTGTCTGTAACGAGATTTGTTTTGAGATGGGTTCTCTTTTTCATCATATCTGCGTTTGGTTACCAGAAAGTTAAATGGAATCTCTTGTTTTTTCCTACTTTTCAAAAATCAAAAGCCTCTTTCTTTCTCTCTCCCCTTTGTTTCTGGATTTTAGCGAAGGTAGCAAGCAGCACATGTGACTTACCCACTGTGCAATGGCTGCCTTTGCTCTCCAACAACAAAATTCCGAGTGTAACGTAACATGCCATTGCCATACTACTCCATCACTGTTGCATTAGTACACCACACTATGCTTTTTTTCTTCTTTTTTCTTATCTCTCTATTGCTGTGTTTTCTTTTACAATTATATTCCCAAATAATTGACCCATCGGAATTATTATGTGCCAGCTTTGATTATCACTTGTTATCTTCTTTTCTTTTCTTTTTTCCTCATTTCAAGTTTACTTTACCCCCCTTTTGTTCTGTGTTTGGGGTTCATTGCTTTAATGTCTTTTGTCATGGCTCTAACTTGAACAA
The DNA here is from genome assembly GCA_026898415.1 of Leonotis leonurus. NCBI lineage: Eukaryota > Viridiplantae > Streptophyta > Magnoliopsida > Lamiales > Lamiaceae > Leonotis > Leonotis leonurus. The sequence goes on from JAPKLX010000001.1 coordinate 31,812, forward strand.
TAAATAGTGGGCTAGTAAATATCGTCTTATTTTGCTTCTGAACGCTGACATGAGGCTCGTTACTCGAATCCCAGCCATAATTTTGTCCATGAGCAGTTGCATGGTAGGAGATGCCTCATTAATGTTTGGATTTTTTCTTTTTCCTTTTTTTGAGAAATCAACTCATTTTTAATCACCATGTGTTGGGTGTATTGACATGATGCATTCATTGCAATTGCAACTCTTCGGTCTGATCATTTGGGATTTTATTTCTTTTTATATACTATGAAATATTGAAGAATATATGGTTTTAATAAAATTATGTTATATAATTAAGGTATCATTTTAAAAAAATCAAATACATTAAATTTAAATTATAAAGATGTGTTTCAAAATTATAGAATGCATTAAAATTTTCCAATAAATGGCCTGCTTTGTTGCCAAATAAATATGAAAGTCTATTTATTGATCCTTAAATATTACCAGATTTCATGATCTGGACTCTGAATACCAAGCAAGTAATATCCTGAATTATTCCACATTTGATTGTGGGTATATTTAAATCAGGTTTATAATAGTAATATCAACAAATTTAATGTACATTTAATATGAATTTAGAAGTCTTCTTTCCTTTAAATGTAAATCTTCAATGCAATACAAAAATCAGACTGAATTAAATTACTCATGAGAATGTTCTTTTTTTCCACAAATGTTCAAACAATTGATTCCTTTTACGTTTCTACAGTGGTTGATTGGCTTGCCTAGACAAGTTTCTCACGAAATAATATTTGCGTTAAATTGGAAGGTTTCTTCTTCATCAAACCACACTTTACTACCAATCCCTTTACAAAAATCATTACAAATCAATACAGCTTTAATATACATATAATCAATTGTAATTGTTACACTTTTTTTCACTCTACATGCATATATAGTGAAGGGTCCATGACAGTGAGTGATATATCGATAGGTATCTAACTAAATAGATATGAGATCGATTCACTTGTCATTTTCAATCACTTGCATGCATCTTAAATACTCTCTCCATCCACTAATGTTTTTCCCATTTTGACCCGACACGGATTTTATAAAATGGGTTGACTTTGGTTAGTAAAAGGTAAAATGAGGGTAAAGTGTAGTGAGTGGAGAAGGATAATGTATAATTTATTGTGAGTGGATAATGAGACTCGCATTAAAATGTATGAGTGGAGAAGGGGTTGCTAAAAATAGAAAGAAAGTGGAAAGAAATTTGGTGGACGAAGGGAGTATGATCTTTGATTCCTTAACATTAAGGGAGGAAATCTATAGACATACTACTACTATTTTATATATTGCGATCAGCTCCTCATCTCGTTAAAAGTGATCACATTTTTTAATTAGATCGTCTATCGAAAGTGATCTCATTAAAAATGATCACGTTTTTTTTAAAACGTAGTAATATTTTACTCTCATAATCTCCGTGACGACTCCTTTATGATTGTTTTTAGCGGAAGCTGATAAAATTTATGTAATTTTACGAGCATTATTTCACATTAGATCGATTGCCACACAAAATGATATGCCCCAATGTTGGTATTTTGGTACACAATTGAGGGAGAAATAAAAAATCAATAGTTTACCCATCACTATTCACTACAAAGACATATACATATGCTAGGATAGAGCTTTGGCCATTTGAACAAATAAATAAACCCACCAAGATTATTTGATGTTTGGACCACCCACATACACACATACACATTCTCTTATACTAGTAATATATGCCTTGGTTGTTGCAAGAACATTAGTGTAATGAAATGTGTTTTATCTTGGCTCATTTCGTTTTGTGTTTGACCGTCAACGCTAGCTATCTCAATTATATGAATCTGATGAGTGTCATATCTTTTTATCTAGAATGCAGTGTGTTTTTTGTTGCTGATTATCATGACTTGTTTGACCATTGACTACTCAGCATCTGATCCATTCCAATTATTGATTTAATTCACAATAATGCACTCTTATTGTCTAATCTACTCCATCCATTCGAAATGATTAAATCTTTTTAATGGATCATTTTGTTCTATTAAACATAGTCATTTTTTAAATAAACTTTTTTATCTTTAAGATACTCCATCCACTCTTAGTTTTTTGGTCTCTCTGAATATCAAATTATATTAAATTACATGCAAAACATCGCAAGTATATATATGTAATAAAATTCATTTGAAATTAGAGAGGGATGTAAGTGAATTTAAAAGTAGACAAGAATATTCCCTCCGAAAGATAGAACAAATAAAATTGAAACAACATATAATCATGAAGAAATACTTAACATATATACATCGGCATTGGCACATGGAGACAGCCTTTGTTTGAGCATATTTTTCACATATTGTTTATTAATTACTTGCACCAGCTGCACTACTTTTGTCACTTGTCTCTTAAAATGGTAGATCCACCACTTACAAATTCAACAATAAAAGAAAATTATATATAAAAGGACAATTTAGTTTTAGTAGTAAAGAATACTAGTATACTATATAAAATATAAATGTATTATTGTAGAATATTATATATATACATATCTATGTGTGTGTGTGTGTGCCAAGTAACGTGGGCATGTGTTGATTATGTGTTGAAGATTCCCAATTAGCCACTGTTCAAGAATCAGGATTATATCTTGCAATCAATTATCAATCTATTTATCCCTTCACACACAATTAGAAAAAATAAAATAAAATACTATTATGGAGATTAATTAACTATATTAACATTATTGCATCTTTATAGGTAGTGGTGGCCTAATTAAGGCTGTCGGGTGGGAGTGATGAAATGACAAATTATTGGAGATTTAATAACATATTTTTTCACGATTGTATTTTTTATTTGATTGTTTAAGACATACTAATGTGTTTTTATTTTTTTTATTTTAAGCCTACTTGTGTATTTTAGTTCTTCAACACTTGCACATATTATTCACGTTCATATAGAATATTTGCATATACGACAAAGGCTACGTGCGGCGGTATCTGATTATAAAAAGTTTGAGTTTAATTCATAAAAATTAGTTATAATATAATTATTATTGATATTTAAAGTTTAGTATTACCCACTTAGAACTTAGTGTCTAAATTTGATTCCAAAATTTGTGTCAAATGAAAATTTCTAAAATTAATTTGAAAATTGGAGTTATGTTGCTGATTAAGTTTCGCAATTTCCAATTCTCAGTAACAATTAATGATATATGAAAATATTAAATTCGAATTATAAAAAAAAACATTACTTAAGAATAAAACAATATTAATAGAAGGTGATTTTGGGAATTGGTGCATGTGTTGGAGTATGAAAGCAAATATTGATTAAACTATGATGTATTTATTACATTACACCCAACAAATAGTGTATTCCCCATACCAATATTCATAGCCTTTTTTATAGTAAGGGTTTTTTGATTTAATATTTTATTATAAATAACGAAAATAAGAGGACTAATAATATTGAGCCAGATGGATGGGGTAATAAAGTTTGGAGACTTTTATGTTTCCTTTTTCCTTCTTTTTTTAATATTTGTTCCTAAATCCAATCAATATTCAAAATATAAAAAGTGCTAAAGCTGCCTAAAGGAAAAGATAATCAAAGGCTGCAAGCAAAATACTCTATTGTACTTTATACTAAATTGAAGCAACTATTTTGTTTGCTTTTACATGAATTATTCAATTTCAATTTAAATGTACTCATTTCGTCCAGTTAAAAATGACAATATTTTTTTATTAAACTATTTCATTGAAAGTGATCGTTTTATTAAAAAAAAAATATTTTATCTTTAAAATACATAAGTCGTACTTTTGTGAAACAGTACACATTACTTTCAAGTTAGAGACGTAGTAGTAATTTTGTGGGCTCAAGCTAATACAATTGCTATATTTCTCTATACACAAGTAAAATCTTGAAAATAAAACAAAAGAACGTTAATTTTCTCATTTGCTAGCATTAGTCTCCTAGAAATGACTTGGAAAATGAAATGATAAGTATCCTAAATATCTTAGTTTGTACAAAAATATTAGTGAAAAATGGAGAAAAGGAAATGATTGATTTGAAGATATGAAAGAGTACATTTTTTCCTTTTGGACAGTGTTGTCCCCTATTGTGGCTGTTCCTCACTCACACATCACATGATATTTTTCCTTCCTAATATAGTAATCCTCATCATAGGGGAAAAAATCTAAATTATTTTCCACACATCATCCTAGTCACGTGATTGCAGATAGTGGGACCCACGCAATTTCCCTATCTTTATATATATATATATATATTTTTTATTTTACTTGAAGTTTATAAGCTCCAAAATAAATTAATAATCGTAATCTATAATAATCACCGGAACAAAAACTCAATTTTTATGATCTAAATATCTGTAAATTTATTTTTAACAATTCTCTTACTAGTTTTGCGTATTAAATTTTAATACATATATAAATGTCCAAATAGTATCAAGGCATGAGCGGCTATTGGGCTTTTGCATTTCTATAGGGGGCCATTCATTATTGGGCCAACTTGTAAATTCATATTATACTGGGCTTATAAATGGGCCATATATTCTATTGTACTTACAAGAGAGCATTTACAAATATCGCGGGGAACGTTGTTTATCGATTTTCGTTAAATTTAACGCTTAGATTTCCGGTGGGTGACGGCGCTGCGGCATGGGCGGCGGCGGCTTCGAGCGTAGATACTCTTGCAAGACGGCAAGTGAAACTCTGGAATGGATTAATTGCATAAAAGACTTCCTCAAATCATACCGATTCTTCTTAGACGCTCACGTCGTCAATTTCTTCAAGGCAAGTTCCTACTTGTTGTTGTTGATGAATTGAATAAACCAAAAAGAAGAGAATTGGTTTGCTTTTTAATCGTGTACCTATTGTGTTAAAACCGGATGGAGACTAACAGGATAGACTCTGGGAAGCAGTTGATGGAGAGTGGATGGATTGTCTGCAGAAAGAGCCAGTCGAGAAACTTCTGCAAATTCCTTCTGGTGTCGTTGAGGTTTGCTGTTCCTTCTATTGATTTTATGCTTTCATTTCGGCTCCTTTTTTGGTCAGTGACTGCTTTGCGTTATGTAAATATCTTTTTCTAATGCATAATAACGATGTCTGAATTTAACCTGAGCATAGCCGAATCACTCGTTAAGTTTTCCTGATGCAAGGATCATTGGCCTGCTTCACTTAAGGAGTATGTTCTCACAGTGAGGTCCCTCTGTTTTCCTCGGGAACAGACAGACATACCGGAGGTATTCCCAGCTTAGAGTGCTTTTTTTTTGTTATTTTTACTCTACCGTGGTGGATTATTCCTGCATAGTTGTGGCCAAGTATGTCAGTTTAGTTGAAGGCAGCATCCTCTCTTATTTGCTTCAATTGTTTGTTGTCATTGTGCTGAAATATTTGAACATTTTGTTTTTCTTGCTTTGGGAAAAGATAATCACGTGGATACAAAATAAATTAGATTAAGGAGCAAATTTACCACAATTCACTAGGAGCACATATACTATTGGACTGATTTTCTTCCTTCACCTTTCCAGACTTTCCCAGGCATGAGAGTAGCTCCGCTGAATAATGTAATTTCCCAAGGCATGAACCCGAAGAAAAAACATGAAGTAGGTGGCTTATGTCCTCCTCTTTGCTCTTCAAAATTTGTTGATCGGCCTTTTATTTTATGAGTGGAGTCAAGTTAGTAAGCTACTAATCAATCTTGATTGCCAGGTAACAATTTAGTTTGCTTCTAGAAGGTCACAGGTTAGCTAAAAAATAGTTGGAATGAAGAACGTCTATGAGAGTTGAATTTGCCACTAAAAATTGCATGTTACATTTTCTTAAGAATTTTTCCATTAAAAGTTGCATGTTACATTTTCTGAAGAATTTTGCCTCTAAAAGTTGCACGTTAGATTTTCTGAAGAATGATGCGAGAGGTTAAAGTTGATTGTAAACTATAAATCACACGTATATGTTTAGAAGTTAATGCCATGTCTTTTGGCTTTACTTGACACTTAAAATGGTGGAACTTGGAAGGATTACTTACTCATATTTGATGTTCGTGTGAGTAGATAGAAGCCCTTGCTGCCGTAATTGGTTCAGTTGCTAAGAAAGTTGGAGCCCACACTGTCGCTGATGTTGGTTCGGGTCAGGTGGTGTACCTCTTACTTTATGTTGTATTATATACATGAAGACATTTACTCCATACACAATCTCTAGCTCATCTTTTACTCAGGAAAATTGTGAGTTTTCTACTTTGTTCTCTATGCTTTTAATTTTAATTTAATGGCTCCATGATTTGGTTTTGCAGGGTTACCTTGCTCAGGTTCTTTCCTTTGAGCATGACCTTTGCGTTGTAGCAATTGATGCCTCTTCTCACCATGGGAGCATCACTGATGCACGGGCTAAACGGATTGAGAAATATTATGCTGCTAGGTGTGGGATATATTTATTATAGAATCAGTGTTGGTCTTTCACGTTCCTGCTTATTGTCGCACTCAATGCTCCAATTTTTCTATCATTCCTCACAAAGATAAAGTACTTTTATGCTATGTAGACGAGCATTCTCCCACCTCCTCTTTTTTCCAGATTAAAGAATAAAAGCTTCAGCCGGCCCATTACAGTCACATGCCAAGTGCTGTCCCCAGCAACATTGAAAGATGTCAGCAGGTCCTTGGTGCAGGAGGGTGATATTGATAAGCCTACTATTTTTACAGGACAGGTCGGTGAAGAGTTCCTTGAAGGGACATATGGAAGTAAATCTTCCTTGTCCTTGCAAGCCGATGCTTCCAAGTCTTCATTGGTTCTGGCTGGACTCCATGCATGTGGAGATCTTTCAGTGACAATGCTTAGGTGAAAATCAGAAACTTCTAATGTTATATATTTACCAAGTTTTCATGTTTTTTTGCATGAGTAGCTCAGTAGATTCCATTAACTGCAGTGTTCTGTTTTCTAGTTTCTTTTAACCGAGCTCATGGTGAAGCTTCTGTTTTTGATTTCTTTGCTTTTAGTGACTAATTTATAGTTATTTGTATCTAGGACATTCATGGAATGTGATGAAGTTAAAGCAGTGATCAGCGTTGGCTGTTGCTATAACTTACTATCTGAAGATGAGACCATAGAAGCTGATAATCTATGTGGTTTCCCAGTGAGTAAAGGTGCTCGATCCGCAACTTTCAAGCTAGGAAAGAATGCCCGTGATCTTGCCTGTCAGGTAGCTTTCATTTTGACTTGCCTTCTTAGACCTATTAGTACAAGATCCCGATATGCATATAAAATTTCACTGGCATAGTCGATCCATCAAAAAAGTTGCGAACCTATGTAGTATATACTTAGTTTCTCAATTTGTACATCCAGCAAAAGAGGGCATCATTGTGTATCATTGGATGCTCTTCATTTTTATCGAGCTATTTAGGATAAAACATCAAAAACTACTTCTGATAATTTATCTTCATGAATTACCATTGGCCATATGTGAGCATCAATTATTTTGCTGACATCGACTAATTTCACTAGAGTGCAGATAGATGGATAGCTTTGGGAAAAGCTGCTAGCCTCCACAACTTTGAGCTTCATGCATTTCGTGCTTCCTTTCAGATGGTATGCACCGCAGCATTTTTTAGGAAAGGACTTTTAATCAACAACTTATCCTTTAGTTTAGCAGTTAGCACTAACATCCATCAGAGCAAGCCAGCTGTTAGCTGAGGCTGGATGGTATGGTAACTGTGAGCATAGCTCTTGCCAGACGTTAAATGCATGAGTTATGTCATTTTTCCAATGATGTTTTACTGATCAAGATGATTCTGTCAAAGGTTCTGTACCGGTATCATCCTGAAATCATATTTAGAAATCCGGCTATAGGGCGTCAAGGTAAGGCTATCCGCCGCCAACATAACCAGAGGATCCTGGAGCCCAGTGCAGATTCTGCTGAATCTTTCTCCCAGAAAAATTGTAGGTCATCTTATGAACCTTGTCTGCCGAAGTTGGCTTATTAGTGTATTGAATTATCTCTTTGAAATATTCTCGGCATCTTTCCACACTACTGGTTTGAAGTTGATGCCAATAGACTCATTAATAACCAAGACATTCCACACCCCCGTAGTTGATTGAAAAAAGAGAAATTGGTGGAATTGTAAAATTTTATAAACAGTACTTAAGCCAGCTAGCTATTAATTTTAATTTGCTCATGCCTTTGTAATTTTTGTTACGACACACTGGCAGGTTCTACCTGGGCTAAAAATGGATTTCTTGAATCTTCACGTGAAGAGTCTGATAGTCTTGACAGATACTCCATGTTTGTGAAGTTCTGCAACTCTGGGTTAGATAGGCTTGAGCTGAATAATTTACAGGATTATGAATATTCTACCGTGTGGAAGGAAACAGAAGAATTTTCTGTAAGTTATCGTCAGTTTATTTTTTGTTTAGATCAAGATGATATTCATTTGGGTTGTTTGCCTATTATATATGAGGGCATATCATTTTCTTCGGTGTCTTGATTGAACTTATCGATCGTAGGCGCTTGTTGGGCCATACTGGACATTACGGGCTGCTTTAGGACCCGTAATAGAAACTCTGTTACTGCTCGATAGATTACTCTATCTCCAGGAGCATAGAAACATGCTGAGCGAGGCGGTTATGGTACCTCTATTTGACCCTGTGTTATCTCCAAGGAATGTGGCTTTAGTAGCAAGGAAGATCTGAAACAACCTTCAGAGTACAAGATCACGTTTTCACTTGGCTTTAATTCCAATTTTGAATATCGGCAGCAGAAGTTGATTCTACTTGCTGCTATGTCTACATCAGAAGCTGCTGTTGCCTGCTGCATTTAAAGCCAAGTAACATGCTTCTTTCTGCATTTACTCACACTTGCTGATATTTCACCACCCTTTCTATGATACATCACCATCAACATTTACGATGTTTTACGGATAGACAGCCACGTACACCTCCAATTGCTCGTTAATTTCTCAAAGTTATTGATTCTTCTCTAAGTCGATTGGATTGAAGTGCTGTTACTACTTTCACTTGCGGTAAAAGGAGTTTTCTAAGTGAAAAAGATTACACCTAGACCGAGTTATTCAAACTTTTTTACCAGGAGATTAAAGGACAGTGATGCTTTTGTTTTTTTCATTATTGTGAAAATAGCAGCCTCTCTTGTTTTCTCTGTGTTCTAACTTATTAGCAAATTTGTGGGCATTTTAAAGTAGTTGGGACCAGTAAATGAGTGCTCTTATTTACAATGCTCTTATCTGAAAAAAGAAGAAAGCTTTTGTTCACTTTGGTATGACATGCGAGTTAATGCAAGTTATTTTCATTGGGTGCTCTTCTATTTTTCCTTCTCGCTGAAGAAAATTAGAGTACTCTGAACATACGACAAGATCCATGCGCTTTAATCTCATATTTCATATCATCTTTAGGGGCTGTAAATGAGCTGAGCGGAGCCGAATACTAGTCAGCTCGAGCATCGGATATCCCTGTTCGTTTACAGTGCTAATCATTTTCTACATGATAGAATTCATCGAGATTGAAACATGATAAATAAATAAATGGGAACCAAGAACATGGCTAGAAACTTGTGAAGTCCAGATTATAACTACTCTTAAACCCTACTGTTTACTTGAGGTTAGTTTTAAAAGGAAATAGCATTAAATAATGTTTTTTTTTTTGTGCAGACTGTTAGCCTAAAAGTCTCCATCACAGTGAAGGAGGATAATTGGAACCATTCAAAGGTACATACTTAAGTACAAAACTAGGTATCCACAATATCAACACATCCTTTTTACTTCTTCAACTGATAAGGTATTCGGTCAAAAACCACTTTCGATAATGCCAATATTATGAAAGCTATAACGATGCATCGTTATCTCCATGAAAGTGCTGTAACTCTTATCACCAAATATTAAGCTACTTAAGACAGTCTCAATCTTCTTCTTTTTCTCAGTTAAGTAAGATTCTAGAATTATTCCTCTCCCTCTTTTCTTTCTATATTTTCATCTTAATTTGTCACTTTCGCCACCCTCAATCTTTATCTTACCCATTGCAGAATGTTCAAACTACTTAGATGGATGTCTCAATCTCTTTCGAAGATAATAAGGTTCTATAATTGCTCTCTTCTTTACTGCTAGCATTCGGTCCCGTTTTTGCCTAAAATCAACCCCAACCATATTAACGAAATTAGAAATAAAAAAAAAAGTTAATAGTAATAAAAACGCATAAGTTCGATTTTGAAAAATTAAATCTACCAAAATCATAAAGTTGTGTATTTCTTTTCTTATAAGAAAGCGAACCAAAATTAATTTTTTTGGTTACTCCTACTTTTCTTTCTCAATTCTCAACCATCTTTGCATATGTGATCATCGTAGAATATGCTCAAGGTATTGATCTCGATATTGGACGTCATTAGTGATCCCATTTTAAGGATGAAGAAACCTAGCTCATTAATTTTCTAATTTGTCAATTTGCTAAAATAATGGATAGCAGAAATTTAGTTCCTAACCAAGTTGCTAGATACCTAGTCACGGCAGCAACAACGTTAACAACATTCTGTTTATGCAATAAATGCCAACCAATGCTGCTGTCACCCCTCAACTTGCATGATCAAAGTCTTTCTTTAATTTCATTGAATATTATATATATAGTATAAATCTCATGTGTAATCATTGGTTACTTGTACTTGTACTTGAATAAGCCTACTATCATTGCGGAAAACCTCGTTAATTTCGAAGCAACGAAGACTTTTTGTAAACTTTGATTTGTGAGATTGAATATTCATTGCATATCTAAAATCTCAGTCTGTCTATATATATATAGTATATAATAATATGGTGTCGTGTGATGTTTTATATACATGCAAGTTGAGTTATGAAAATTGAGGGGCGGTTGCATATAGCAATTTTATAATTCGAAGGTTGTTTTGTGTTTCCAATCATTCTATTTTATACACAAATGCCACCTAATTAAATTATGGCCTTGTCTTACTTCAGTCAAGAATTTTATAAGGTAATATGATAAACAAACAATAAAAGTAAAAAAATAATTGAAAATAATGCGAATTATCATATTTTTGACTTCTTAATTGTCAATCACTCTATATATGTAAAACAGATGTGCAATTTTGTTGAATTGAATATCGCAAACTGACGAATAAACACAAATTATACCAAACGCAATTTTGATTAATGATTAGGTATTAGTATATATCAATACAGTTCGAACAGCAAACTTAATTAGCGCATCCATACGTTGCATTTGCTTTGATCGATAAGAAATACTAATTAATTTATAGAGACCATTTAATTTGACGTATTAAATAGTCCATGCATGATATATTTAAAATCTTGTGTAAAATGCGGTCTTCATTTCAAAGATACTTTTTTATATTATGTCTCCTCTCAGAGAGATAAAAAGCAGGTGAGATGCTTATTACAAAATATTAGGAATCAATTTGTAATGTTTGACTATGGGAAGTACATTATAACAATTTTGTTTTATTTATTAAGAAAACAAAGAAACACATGGTAGCTAAAGGACAGCACAGGGGCTGCCAACTCTTTAATTTTCTGTAAATTAATTATCTACATAGATAATACATGTCATACAATATTGTGGCGGCTCCCCATTTGTATGGGACTTGGATTCTTACATGCATCTCCTAATAATTTACAAATTAAACATATGAAAATATATGGAAAACATATATAATAATAATAACAACAACAACATTAATTAAGATTAAAATGAAATAAAGAAAATAGGGTAAATACCAGCTCCACGTCGGATGTACATCCACGTCATTAACACACGTGGCAAGGAATTAATTTCCAAGTTCAAAAACCGCACGGGTGTTTCCCCCTCGCACCTAATTCCTTTCTTGACTTTCCACCTATTAATTAATTTCAATTTTTCTATTAATCTCGAAAAGCGCGAGTGTTAAAAATTAATTAATACGCCCAGTTGTTAATTTAAGCAATAAAAAATGACAAATTAATTCGAAAATTCGGTGTGTGTATATATATTGGAGGTGCCATTTTGGGTAGTGTTGATAGGCGTACGAAAGTGGGGGTTCCCTCTCTCTCTCTCTCTATTGATTCTCTATTTCGTTCTATCGTTGATTGGCTGGAGTTGAAGTATGAGCAGTTTAAGCAGCGTGGAGGCGAAGCTGCCGCCGGGATTCAGGTTTCACCCCAAAGATGAAGAGCTCGTATGCGATTATCTCCTCAATTGGATTCACGGCTGCTCCCTCCCCCTTCCTCTCTTCATTCAAGTTGACCTTAACAAGTGTGAGCCTTGGGATCTTCCTGGTAATTAGCTTCTCTCGCTCTCTCTCATCGCTCTTAATTAGAACTTGCAAAAATTCCTTCCTGATTGCGCGATCGGTTACTCCATTATGCGTATGTATATTATATGTTGTTCGTCGCTGATTGAGAAGAGTTGACTCTGTCTGTGATTGTGCGTGTGCGTGTGCGTGTGTGCGATACAGGGAGCGAGATATGAGGATGATATGTGTGTGATTTATGTATTCTGATTCAGTACTCTGCTCTGCTGTTTTGATCTGTATTTCCACTGCTCCATGTGAAGTTCGTGTTCGCCTTGCAGTTATTTCTTATACAAAAGTAAATATTTTACTATGAGCTAATAAAGGAAAGTATAACAGTTACTTTCACTCTTATTTCCTAATTCTGATAGTCATTTCTTGTTTGTTCTTTTCCCTTGACTCAATGTAATTTTACATTATAGAAGAGCTTGATCTCTGCATGCACATAACATGTGAAGATTCTTTTAAAGTTTAAACATATCAAACCATAGGAAAAAAAAAAAAAAAAAAGTACAAGGCTATAATCGAATATATACTTCTCCATCACCCCACATAATTCTCATTCAAAAACCTTTTTCAAGAAACCGACACTCTTGAACTCGCCCTAACGTCGAGATGGAGACCTCTACTACTACTCCTATAAAATTAGGATATATAATAATTCGATACACGTGGACATCTCAAATCTCATTCGTCTTCGAATTTACCACTACAACTTTCTTGACCGTACACGCCCAAAGATGTAATCGATCAACCGTTCTTTAGAACCTCTAAACTTTTCCTCTATAATTATTCATGTCTCGTGATTTCATTATCATATGCTTCCATGCGTCAGCTTCTTTATCTTATATAAATATGGCTATGCACTAAATTACCAAGTCGAGATACTGACACTTAAGCCCATCTATAATAACTTCTATACAAGGGCAACTGTCGAAATGGGCCTCTTGCGCCAGAATTAGTGAGTCGTTTTGGCCCCCCATAAATGTGCTAGGCCACGTGTTTCACCCACTTGTCCGCATCATCGATGCTGATTGATTGGTAATGCATAATTTTACACTTGGCAAAGCTTCTATGGTGTTGATATTCAAAACTTAAATTCTAACAAAAAAATTAGTGATAAATTTTATGATAAAATTTAGACACCTTTTTAGTAAGAAGATCTTGTGTAATATCTTCTATTGCATGTGTATGCATTCATGTATGACAGTATATGTAACTCATAAGTTAAACTTAAAATGTTAGTATTTTTAACACGAAGCTTGTAACATTAGATTTTGCATGTGTGGGAAGGAAGGAATGGTATTTTTACAGCCAAAGGGATAGGAAATATGCAACCGGACACCGAACGAATCGGGCCACAGTGTCAGGCTATTGGAAGGCCACCGGCAAGGATCGGGCCATAATCCGTAAGGGAGTCCTCGTCGGAATGCGGAAGACATTGGTGTTCTATCAAGGCCGGGCTCCCAAAGGCCGGAAGACCGACTGGGTCATGCATGAGTTTCGTCTTGAAGGAGTACACGGGCCCGGCCCGAAATCACTATCTCCCGTCAAGGTATGTATAGTACTAGTTTCAAAAAGATCAATAATTATTATAATTAGGTCGTTAATCACGATCATCTTTTTAAAGCTTGACTATATATTATCACGAATCTAGCCTACTAGCTGTTGATCATAATTTAAATTCGCCAGTATCTTCAACTTGTCAATATTATGGACGTCATTACGTTACAGGCTGTTTCCATTAAACAAAAAAAAAAGTTAAAAAGACTTTTGTGAATATCTCAATTATTTTATCATAATCTTTTTGGTGTTTTTGTTGCGTTGTGCATAAACAAATTCAATGTATCATGTCGACCATTAGTTATATTTGGCGCCATACTAATTTAATCTGCTTTGTCGTTTTCCTCTTTCCTCAACTCCCCTTACCAGAAAGTAGGTGCACCACAGTTTTTGCGATTAAGAAATACACTATTGTTTTTCTTCTAGTTAATAGTTAATTGATTTTTCAGTTTAATACATAAATGTTCGATCTCTTATTATTTTTTCATATCTACCTTCTTGACTTCTTCAAATCAAGTTCAAGTTGATTTATAATCCAAAGCTTCATTTTTATATGTATATTATTAATATAAAACAAAAACAAAAATGTTCCAATTTAAATTTAAACTTAATTTGATTTTGGTGAATAAAATTGCAGGAGGATTGGGTTCTATGCCGAGTGTTCTTCAAAAGCAGATCCGAGACTATAGAAAAACCAGAGGGAGGAGAGAGCTTTGATGACGTCATAGCATCCTCTCCTTCTCTTCCGCCATTAACGGAGCCCTTCTTCGCGTTCAACGCCAACGAGCAGGTGCCCTGCTTCTCCAATTTCAACACCGCCGCCGCCGCCCAGTCAAACCCTAACTTCTCGTTCCTCAACCACATAGATCCGCCCCATATACCCCCCCAAACCGGCGAGCTCACCTGCATCCACGGCGCGGCGGCGGCGGCGGCCTCCTCCTCCTCCTCCTGCGATCGGAATATGATAAACGCCGTTCTCAATCATCTGACTAAAATCGAAAGTGGGAAGGATGAGACGAGCATCAAATTAGGAGGATCACCCAGCTTCGGTGAAGGAAGTTCCGACAGTTACCTCTCAGAAGTGGTGTGGAATAACTACTCTTGATTGAATTTCTTAATTTCCACTTTTTCACAACACATTATATATAATCAAGATTAATAGTTGATGATATGATACTATGTACTATGTATGATGCATGTAGATGTGGTGCATGTTACGTGACTGCTGCATGCTGCTTTAGATTAGGGGTCGTCGGTTGTAGTAATTCTGTGTAAATATATGGATTTTGACTCTTTGTATTAATTTCCTCTTTGGGTCTTAATTTGCATAATTTGGCACCCCACTGTTAATGTCAATACATATATGATATTTCTCCTGCATTTGAATGAATTTCATATCATATCATATTGTTTTATAGTAACAAGTATAACACTCATCAAAAGCGATTCTTTCTATTCAAGTATAAAATTATTAGCTCTTTAAAAATATGTACCACTTTATTATCTTTTGACCACTTTACCATGAAATATTTCAATCTGTATTAAAGAGTATAAATGATTATCATAATTAAGTTCATTATTTTAAGTACAAGTATATTACTTAATTAGGTTGGCCAAGTCCATGAGATGACATTGGTTATTTTCATCTTCTTGACTTTTTAGAACTGATTAATAAGATATGATTATTATATCATCTGGAATAATCAATTATCAACTTATAATTAAAGCTGCCCAATTTAAACGCAAAATTATTGCTAAATGACAAAGTGAATTTAAGTTTCATATACATCCATTAATTTGATTCCTGTCGTAATCATTTCTACCTTTGGGACCATTGATAAATTTTCGTAGTGGCCCATATACAAGTATATAGTGTAGTTGGCTTATTCTACTATTAATATGTGTCGACTGCACCTTTAATGGGGCAAGTACACTAACACGTGTTGTTGCATGGATATATGTAAATAAAAGAAAAAAGCTATGAGAATTATTAATTTTTATTCAATTAATGAAGTCAAAGTTCAGAAGACCTATATTTACTATACAAACATTTATAAAACCAAAACTTGAGCTCTTCAAACTCAAATTTGAATATACTAATAACATAATGATCACAATGAAGACGACGCAGGTGTCAAAAATCAAATCAATTTTACTAATATCAAATTTTTACCAAAAGATCGACACTTGCAACATCGGTTTCATTTCTTTTTATATTGCAATAATCAAATCTTTTGATTTAAAGTTGCCCTAATTAATATATAAGTTGAATGTCAAAGAAAGAAGATGAGTGGGAATTTGCGTGAGGAGGTAAACATATATATTGCCAAACACTATACACCAATAAAACTAAAGATGGTTACGTTAGTGTTACTATTTATAATAATAATAATTTGACTATCACTTTCACTCGTCTAACTAAATAGGTAATAATATAAATATATATGTCAAGAAAAAAACTCCTAATAAACCCCTCTGACCTCATCGCTCAAGCTTCTTTTTGTTTGTCTCAGTGTTAGGAAGATTTTTTCATATTCATATTTGTTTTTCATTTTCGTTTCAAGAAAGAAAAAATAATTTATTAAATTGGTTGGTTTATAGTCTTTACTTTATAATTAACCATTTTTAAAAAAGCTCAATAATATAATAATTAGCATACATGAGTTTTACATTGTACTGGGTTAAAAGGGATTTTTGAAAGCAACATATCACCAAATTCACCAATAAATAAAAAGTAAAATAGAATTACCCCCAAGAAAATCAAAAATAAATAATATACTAATGAATCCACCAAATCTTTAAAATATTAGAAACCCTCTATAGTGTATAATATAGTGGTTCTACCAAGAAATTGTATAATGTTTAACTTAAAGTCAAGAGCAATTAATGCACAAAGTCGACAACATTCAAGAACAATAAACCCTCAATAGTCTACTTATTAAATGTTAGCTAAAGGTAGCTATAACTTCCCTAACACAAAACATTATTGTCGTCAATGTCAAAACGTGAATCATGAAATAACTATATCAACATGTATAATAGTATTACTCCCTCTGTCCCACTATTCTTGGCCCCTTTGACCAAAAAGCACTCACAGTTTTGGTCAAAGGGGCCAAGAATGGTGGGACGGAGGGAGTACTATTTACTTTTATTATTTGACCCCACTCATTTAACATCAAATTGTACGTCAACCTTTAAATTCTTTTCGACTTTTTAGAAAACAATAAGATTATCAAACCTATGATTATAATATCTCCACAATCAAAAGAAGAAGAAGATCATATCATTCATAAAGTTCTATAATCTCCTATGCGCTAATAGAGTTACAAAGTAAAATCTCACAAGAATTATACTTCATTAAAGAATATATAAATAAATTTCCATGAACTCAATATTAAGAAATAAATTCATAAACCACTAATTTATATAATAACAATATATACCTATCTCCATAAGCAAAAAAAATGTGAATTCAATTAGGAGAAAATGAAAAAAAGAGAGAAAATACAATTTCCTGTGAAGATTTTGGGCCCAATGGGCCTCTTTATAAATTATAGAAGATTAAGATATTCGGCCCAATGGGCCTAAGTAGAAATTGCAGAAGAAGATTTTCTGCCCAATGGGCTTCGCGGGAAATTGCAGAAGAAGAAAGGAAGGAGAAATAAGGCGACGCTTGAGAGTTCGCTACTTTTTGTTATACAAAATACATACAGAATATCTCATTCCGCCATGAGTGAATATTGAGCAGAAGAGATATATTTGCACCAGCAATTATTGGATAGTATAATGGATTTGGTTTTCCCGCTACGAGCTCAGTATGTGTTGTCCAAACCCAAGAATGGTAGCTCGCTCGCTGCTCCTGCGCTACGAGGTTCGGTGCAGGGCTCACTGAAAGCCCCCAAAAATGCTAGGGTTCGCTCCGAGTTCGATGCTAAAATCAATGGCGCCCTGTCGGCTGACTTCGACCCTCGTTTCCTCGACCGGGTTAGCAACCGTATTCGCTATTTGTGTTGAGTGTTTTGTTCTGTGTTGAAGTTGAAGGGCTTTTTTTTCTGTGTAGTTTCTAAAAATGAATTAATAAAGTAGTCATACAGTTTGTGAGTTTGTCTGCTTAGTACAGTTGAAGCATGGCGTACTTGTAACTAAAACATGTTTGGTAAAACAGCAAAAGGCTCTTGAAGCTGCCATGAATGACATAAATAGCTCTTTCGGGAAAGGAAGTGTTACGAGGCTCGGGAGTGCTGGTGGAGCATTGGTGTATGTCTTCTTCTTCAGGCTAGCTATATTTGTCGAGTTGTTTATGTATTAGAATTTGGAGATAAAGCCATTGTGCGGAGAGAAAAAACTAGCCCTTCCTCTTTATGCTAGAGCCCTTTTAGTGTTCTTGCTTCTTGAAATTTTTATCACGCTTCTCCTAGTAAAAATATTCAAATTTTCACGAGCTTGTAATTTTTGTTTTATGTATCATTATTCTTATGAATTATGTCTGTTCCTGCATGTAGCGAAACATTTCCGAGTGGTTGCCTGACGTTGGACTTTGCTTTAGGTGGTGGTCTTCCCAAAGGAAGAATTGTAGAGGTTCTTATTCATAATATATTCATGTTATCTCATTTCATATTCCAGATCGTGTATTTCTAATAGACAAACTACAAGTTGGCTATGAGAGAGTGCTTGAACTTCAGCTCTTTGTTGATCCCTGTACCATAAAGGGTCATATGTATGTCATTGATTTATGCAATAGACAAAGACCGAATGGGTCTGAACTTGATAATTAAGTCTGCCATATGCCTTTATGGAGTTTGTTACGAACAAGTTTCATTTTGCATTCTAGCTGTAGTTAATGCTAGGATGGGTGGAGCTTGATCCTTTATTTTTTTTCCTTGACAGATATATGGGCCAGAAAGTAGTGGAAAGACCACTCTAGCCCTCCATGCAATTGCAGAAGTGCAGGTCTAGTATGTGCTCACTTTTTCTGTCAGTTAGTTATCTCTTGAAAACTCATTTTGATGAATCCGTGCATTTATATGCTAGTTGTTTGAGTAGCTTTTTGATCCTCCCCACATTTGACTTACGAACAACCTGACATTCTTTTGATATTGGAATATCAGAGGCTCGGTGGTAATGCTATGCTTGTTGACGCCGAGCATGCTTTTGATCCAACGTATTCAAAATCATTGGGGGTTGATGTAGAAAATTTGATTGTTTGCCAGCCTGACAATGGAGAAATGGCGCTAGAGAGTAAGTTTTCTTGTTCATGTTCTTAAAAATTGACTACAGTTTTGAGATTAATGGCCTTATCCTTTAAGCTTAGGTTACTTTAAATAATTTTGTCTGTGTTTCAGTTGCTGATCGCATCTGCAGGTCTGGTGCCGTTGATCTCATTTGTATTGATTCTGTATCAGCACTCACTCCAAGAGCTGAAATTGAAGTTAGTTACAAAAACGTTTGTTACATTTTATGTGATGGTTCCTTCTGAAAGAATAAATATTATTGGCGTTAACTTTCTGCTTAGGGTGAAATTGGGATGCAACAAATGGGATTGCAAGCGCGGTTGATGAGTCAAGCTCTGCGTAAGATGTCAGGCAATGCATCTAAAGCTGGATGCACACTTATATTTTTAAATCAGATCAGACACAAGGTATTCTTGCAGAAATTATTTATTTCTTACCTTATTTAGAGGCAAATAGCTAATATTCTTTATTAAATTGCGCGATTAAAGATAATTGTGTTAACCTTCCATTTTATGTTCATTAACTCTGATTGACCCCTTTCAACTTGTTTGCTTGTTATTTAAGCCTTCAAATGTTACACTTCTTTTGTGCCAGATAGGAGTGTATTACGGAAATCCCGAAGTCACAAGTGGTGGAATTGCTTTGAAGTTTTTTGCATCTGTCCGGCTTGAGATACGAACTATTGGGAAGATAAAATCCGTAAGCCCTGATATGTCTTGGTTAACAAATTTTAGCCTGTTTTATTGATTTCGGTGAATCTTAATTTATATGCTGCGTAAAGGTTAAAGGTGATGAAGATGTCGGTCTTAAAGTTCGGGTGAGAGTTCAAAAGAGTAAGGTAAGTGTAAGATGTTTTGGTCAAAATTTGCATTCACATCCAAAATGTGTTATTTTGAAAGTCTTAAGGCAGATTCCGCTGTTTCTCAAAGCACTCATCTCAATTCCACTTTCTTAATGGTATCAGATATCTTAGTTTAAGCTGATTACTTTCATTTCAGGTGTCAAGGCCATACAAACAAGCTGAGTTTGAAATTATATTTGGAGAAGGAGTCAGCAAACTGGTTCGTTTAGCTGTGCATATTGTTTCTCGTTTTCTTATTACTAGACTATAGTACTCATAACGTTGATCTTTCGCTTGCATCTCAGGGTTGTGTATTGGATTGTGCTGAAATATTCGACGTTGTTTTAAAGAAGGGGTCATGGTACAGCTATGGAGATCATAGGTGCGTTTTATCATATCTTTGGTTGAAATGATTGGATTATTTTACATGGTTTAGCTGGGTCTCTAACTAGATTGCTTTTGGATGGATACCAACTATAACCTCGTATAACTCGTGTTATCAATGGTGCTGATACTATATTCCTAGAGCCACAGAGCTCCTCCTATAGAACTTTGTCTGCCTTCATATTAATCTCAAGCAGTGCATCGTTGATGTCCCATTATTCTGAAGTTTACAATTGAATGTAGGTTGGGGCAAGGAAGAGACAGAGCGTTACAGTACCTAAAAGAAAATCCTGTCATCACTGAAGAAATAGAGAAGGTACTGCACTTCCTACCCGTAATTCCATAATCCTTACCATTAATCTTTATACACCAAATTGTGACATTGGATGCTATTTGAAGATGTCTCTACTCCATGGATAATAACTCTTTGGACACCACCTATAAGTCGGTATTTGCACCTAAGCGTGCATATATTATTATGTTGTGAGAACGCACATTACATATCTATGACCCTCACTTCCAATATTCTTCCCTACTATATTGCAAAAGCTGCTTAGTGAAAGCTTGGAACTACAATGTCTTCTGCAGAAAGTTCGAGTTGCGTTGACAGAGGGCAGCGGACAAGTAGGTTCATTTGTAAAGTCTCCATCTCCGCACTCTGACGAGGAAGATGATTTCCAAGAAATGCAATAAGACAGAGACAGAAGGAGGATCAAACCCTAGCCATGCATTATTTTTCCAGAAAGAACAGATCTTTGGAAGTTTCGCACTACAAAGAATTCGTTTTCAATACGGTGTAAAATTGATAGTACTCGCAACCCTGTTCAATCTCTTCTATATTCAGTTCGAGCACGACGCCCCCACTGTAGGGGGTTTGTGTATTCGGGTACGTATTATTTGAGATTTGCTGCACTTGCCCAGTAAGTTTTGGTCTGTTTGTTTATCTCGCAATTATTGTTTTAAGTGCAGGTTTGTGGTTTGTAAATACGAACTATGTAATGTAATCAATGGAGTAGGACAATTATGTTATATGCATAACACAACATAAAACTAGTAGTCCACACATAATTGTACATGAATTACAAATAGCTGCGGAATAAAAGATTGCAATCACAAGTTTACTGGACCAAAGCACTTGTGTTGTAGACAAGGAGTGCACCGCCTGCGAGCAGACCGGCAAGGGTTGCCGCCCATATGGCTAAGCCGGTGGTGCCGCCAACGTAGACGTCCCCACTTGGAGACCACTCGTCCTTGTTGTAGATTGGGCTGCATATAACATAATATGATTTTATACTCGAAGGATTACAAGATCAAACAACAATCTAGGAATTATAATGATAGAATTATGCTTGTTTGATTAACAATTTACCTGTATCCATCGACGTTAGCACCGTATTTGTCCACGAACTGGTATACCCCCTTTCCCTATATCATAAGTTTTATTTTACACGTTGAATTTGTTTATTTAATGCGATCCACATATATTAAGAATAGAAAAAGAAAAGAAAACGAACCTTAGGCTTCCTGCCGGAGGCATCGACGCCGCCTCTCAAGTCCATGCCGCCACCAGTTCCTACAGTAGATCAATTAATTAATGGTGATTAATTAAGGAAAATGAAGCAGTAATGAATGAATTAATTACCGTAAGGTGTGTCGGTCTTTATCTTCTTTCCGCCGCTGGCACTAACTCTGAAGGGGGTGGCTCTTGCCAGCGCCGGCAGTCCTCTCACCTTTCCGGCGGCGAACGGCGCCGGTTTCAAAGCAACTGAACTCATCACTGTGTTTGCCATCCCTCTCTCTCTCTCTCTCGATCTCGATTGTATTTGATTTATTCCTCTTCTCACTTGATCGTCATATTTTGTATTTAATTTTGACAATATGATGATCCGCGATTTCCACTCACACGTGGCGCTTTCTCAATGGTTTACTTGTGGATATGATGTTCACACATTATCCAATGCTTCTCTTACATGTCGTCGTTAACGGTGATTTCAGATAATATATACATATATCATCATAATTATTGTTTTTTTTATTATTATTTTAACAATATTAAATCATAATTTTAATTAATAAAGTTTACATAAAATTAATCATAATAAATTATTATTAAAAATCAATATCTAAGAAAATAGACTCCTAAGTCCTAAATCGAGCTTCATTCAGATATACTCCATATCTTAAGGCTAATTAAAATTAAATCGTAAGCACCAAGTGTGGAAACTACTTAAATGTAAACACTTGCATGTTTGTGTATAATAATTCAAACAATGAAATGCATTGACTAATTCAGATTCTATAGCCTCTTCAATTACTCAATCATGACCAAACCACCAAATTTTATTACAACCCTTGTAATGAATGTGTTGACAACTTGTAAGGCTATCTATCACCCAATAGTCTTGATTCAATTCATTGTCAGGAAGTGGCATTGCAGGTCCCCTACACACCAACACGTGGTCAGCTCTTCCCTTATATCTACATCAACACTCCAACACACTATATATGCTAATTCTATTTCTCCTATTATATACTCCCTCCGTCCCGCTAAAAGCGCCCACAATGGAATCGACACGAAGATTAAGAAACTAAAGTGTTGTGTGTGAATAAAGTATGAGTGATGCATTTTAAAGGTAAAAACTTTTTCTTTTTAGGAAAGTGGCCACTTTTGGTAGGACGGCCCAAAAAGGAAACATGACCACTTTTAGCGAGACAAAGAGAGTAGTATATATTAGGTGTTAAAAAAAAAATCATGATTAGTGAAATCGAACCTGAACCGATCGTTTTGGAAACTCTAATCATTTTCCACGTTTGATTTTGAACCATAACTATCTAGAAAACATTTTTGTTCTTGTTCTAAATGTTCTGAATGCCGATTATGAACTACTGGTTCATCAATATTTTTTTTTATAATTTTTTTATAATCTAATTCAAATTCATCTCTTATATTATACTCTTTCCGTCTCACTAAACTTGACACACTTCCCTTATTGGGCGTCCCACTAACTCTGGCACATTCCAAAAATCGTAAAGTTATCCCTTAAAAAAGATGTGGATCCTACCACCTTTATCACTCTTACACTAATTTATACACCATCCTTAATAACCGTGCCGGAAAAAAGGTATATAAAAAAAACAGATTTTTTAAAGTGGTACATTAGAACAAGTGGTTTGAAATTGGAACTGCAATTGCACATTACATAAACTATAGTAAACACTGATCAATTACGAACATATGCCCTAAACCGACAATTCGATTATTATTCTAACTATAATCGTAACCGTGAACGCTAGTATATCCTATAAAATATTTAATTTGTATGAAACCCTTAAAAGAAAAGTGATTCCAACCCTCAAAAGGCTTGTAATTATAATTAAATAAAAGTGCAATTAAGCGTTAATAATTAAATATTAATCATGCAATAAAATTGGGGTTAGAGGTGTGAAAAGGAGGTGGTGGCGTGCGCAAGTTGGTGGGTCGTACGCTGACGCTGTGGTGACTTTTATGGTCTTCTCTTCTCTTGCAACGCCAGCGCTAATTCTTCTACTAATTTCTACTATTTTCCTTCATATTTCAAGATCGCTAACTCATACAAGTCTTATGTGGTATGCACAATCTCCTTTCTAGCTCTCCATCACACTATATTATGATTAGGACATGTTCGTCACGGCGTGTCTATTTTGCTAAGTTTTTTTGACCGCGCATCATATCTTGAAAATGGTGAAGCTTCCTTGATTCTACGTGTGGCAATTTGGAAGAAAAATGTTTTCTTTTTTCTTAAATCCATAGAGTGGTTTTATTATTTAATTTTATTATAGTCCGAGTCGCCTCCTCCTCTTATCGTTGCAACTGTAGCTCGTTCTGTGGTCTTCCGTCAATCAAGATTTTTGTTTTCTGGGGTTACAGGTGCTTTCCCTCAGCTGGGCTTCCTTCAATTCATACTCTCTCTATCTATCTCTTTTGTTTCTGTTACTACTGTTATTCATCTGTGAGTTGCTAGCAATTCTTGATTTGGGGTTTTGATGTTGAGGTGGTGATTCGTTTATATGAGTTTGGTTTTGATTGCTGAGTGATTTGTATCAATGATTGTAGCCTCAGATTAGGGGAGACGACCATTTCTTTTGATTTGTATGTTTCCCAGTTCTTGTAATTGATGTGATCTTGAGCTACTCCTCACCAGAATTGCAGATAATACATATAATTGATATTGTAGATATTTTGGGAAATAAGTGTAGATTGCTATTTTTAAGGATGTTAATTGAATTGTTGAACTAGAC
This sequence comes from Leonotis leonurus, assembly GCA_026898415.1. Lineage (NCBI taxonomy): Eukaryota > Viridiplantae > Streptophyta > Magnoliopsida > Lamiales > Lamiaceae > Leonotis > Leonotis leonurus. Next base: position 56,406 of record JAPKLX010000001.1, read on the forward strand.
AACATGTTAGCAAGAATCTTGAACTTGTTGGTTGTTCAGTTTGGGAGTTGATGATCTCATATCTCCAACATTATATCATGGGATTGACACACCATCCTCTCTCATGTGATTGAATGAACTTATTGGTTGTTCAGTTTGGGAGTTGATGATCTCATATCTCCAACATTATATCATGGGATTGACACACCATCCTCTCGCATGTGATTGAATGAACTTATTGGTTGTTCAGTTCGGGAATAGACGATTGCGTGTTTCCAAGATTATAGCATGGACCCACATCTAGTATGATTTAGCAAAAATACTTTGGGAGTAGACAATGCATGTTTACAAGATTGTAGCATGCACCATCCTTATCTAGTGTGATTTAGCAAAAATCTTGAGTTATAGTTCTGATCTATATTTTTATTTGTTGCAGTGGGTACGTACATAGAGAAGCAATATATCAGTACCAAGGCCTAAGTCACTGGTGAATCCCATAGTTATGACCTGCCTATCGTTCTTATGTGGCCGAAATTCAGCAAAAAGCGTTCTCGAGTTTGGAGATGGTAAACCTCTAAGACCTTTTGCATGAAATTGATGTCCATGCAAATTCTTTGACAAATAATTGAGCCTTCCCTTAAGTTGATTGCCTTTTCATCTCTTTCCTATTTGTTCGGATTTCTTTATTGTTTTCCACGTATATAGTATTGTATTTCATGTTCCCATTGAATCTATACTGATGAAGATGAGTGATTCACAGAGCTCTCGGGAGTGGAAAATGTTACTCTATATTCATACAAGGAGCTGAGCATGGCAACCAATGATTATAGCCCATCGAATAAAATTGGGGAGGGAGGATTTGGTTCTGTTTACAAGGTAAAAAAGGGTTTTCTTGCATGTTTCATTGTGTTAGGAGCCTGACTATACAGAACTCTAACGAAAAGTCTTTTGGATAAATAGGGAAAACTTAAGAATGGGGAGATGGCTGCAATTAAGGTCCTCTCTGCTGATTCAAGACAAGGAGTGAGAGAGTTCTTAACAGAGATTCGAATGATTTCGGATATAGAGCACGAGAATTTGGTCAAGCTCTATGGTTGTTGTGTGGAACAGAATCAAAGAATCCTTGTTTACAACTACCTAGAGAATAACAGCCTTGCAAGGACACTTCTTGGTATGCCACTATGCCTCTTTTGTATTTTTCTCTCGATCGTTTATGTAGGGTATGTTAGTCCTTATGATCACATATATATAAAGAGTTCCACATTTCCTGCAAGAAGAATGATAATAGAACTTCAAATGTCACCTTATCCGTTGGAAAAGCTTAGTTTCGAATAATATAACATGAGCATCTTAGGTCGTGGAAAATAAAGTCCTCAACGACAATGATTTCGTTGGATTTCTTGAAATGAAAAAGAGATTCTATTGTGCAACTATCTGGTCTTGGTTTGTTATTTGATGATCTCTTGCAATCTATAGGTGGAGGTCCCTGCAGCATCCATTTTAGCTGGCAAACACGAGTGAAAATCTGCGTCGGAGTTGCAAGGGGGCTTGCCTATCTTCATGAGGAAGTAAAACCGCACATAATCCATCGAGATATCAAAGCAAGCAACATTCTTCTCGACAAAGATTTGACCCCAAAAATCTCCGATTTTGGTCTTGCCAAGCTCATCCCTCCAAACATGACTCACGTCAGTACACGTGTTGCCGGCACCATGTAAGTTGCTCAAATCTCCTTCAATTCCTCAATTTGGGCTCTCGTCAAATATCACTTTTAGCTTGGACTTGTGTCTTGATTGGCGTATCTTTAAAGAAAACTCCCATCGAATTCACTATGAATCATTAGGCAATTATTATGAGCTTTTTTGACACAAGAAAGTTGTACGTCTACTCTATATGAACACACCTTTAACTCGGAGCACGTTTCTGTTATTGCAGAGGTTATTTGGCACCCGAGTATGCAATAAGAGGCCAGTTGACACGGCGTGCAGATATCTACAGCTTCGGGGTTCTTCTTATTGAAATAGTCAGCGGGAGATGCAATACGAATACACGATTACCCATAGAAGAACAGTATATTCTTGAAAGGGTATGTACTCATTTAATTAGTAACCACTTTCATATTATCATTTTATATTATTTATGGAGAGGCCCGATTGACTTTCAAGAAGGCCTAGTCTAGCCCGAATGCACTAAAGTCGGATTGTCCCAGCCTGAGTTATTTGGCAACTCGACTAATTACTAAACCGTATACAATACCACGAAAGGATTTGGATTCAGTTTTTCTTTCTATTCGTCGATGCAGACGTGGCATCTCTACGAGCGAAAAGAGCTCGTGTTACTAGTAGACACCGCATTGAACGGAGATTTCGACGCAGAAGCAGCATGCAAATACTTAAAGATCGGTCTACTCTGCACTCAAGACTCTCCAAAGCTCCGACCCTCTATGTCGACTGTTGTACGGATGCTTACCGGCGAGAAGATCTTGGACGAGGATGCAATAACAAAGCCAGGGCTGATATCTGATTTCATGGACTTGAGGGTCCGGTCTTCCGATCCCAAGCCAAATGCATCGTCGAATTTCAACTCCTCAGGCTCGGACAACAACACCATGGAGACTTCTGCACCTTCTTCTCATGCTACCTTCTCTTTCACAGGCATATACGATCGCAGCACCTGAAGATTGAAGAGATTTAGAGGGTTACTTATTTTTTGATTTGTTAGAGAAAAAAAATTCTTAGCTTTCCTTGTGCAATTTGTGCTTGGCTTGTTTAGATTTCCTTTATGTAAAAGGGGTTCTATAAATATTGAATTCTGTGTATATTTCCACTATTTTCTCTCGCATTTTTGGTGTCCTAGCTCAATTCGGCTCGTTTGTAATATTCGGATAGCTCGACTCAAGTTGTCCACATGTTCGAGCTCGATTTATTATCTAATTATCGAGTTTGAGTTTGATCGTGCATTGGCTTTATAGAAGGTTTGAGATTGAATGTTTGATTATAGGCTTGTGAGAGTAACATGATTATCAACAAACAAATTTGAGCATGTTCGTAAACTCAACGAGCCAATCATTATTCGGCTTTAGTTCGGTTTGAAAAATATTAAGCTCAAAATCAGGTTTAATTTAAGCTGATTTACTATGGAATCAAGCTTTGAACAAAGCTTTTTCTCAAATAACTTGTAAATAATTTGTTTGTTCATATTTTTACCTCATAGTAACAATGATTGATTTACGAAGGTCAACAAAACTAACTGTTTGAATCACCATTCACCACCGTCTGTTTCTTCAAAGGAATAAATCAATAAAGCATCCATTAATAGTATACTTATGTGCAACTTTTTTTATTTATTTATTTGATTTAACATAATAATAATTAGACGACAAATTCATATAGGTTGTTGACAGACAGCTCTATTATAGCATGAAGCAACTTACATATTTATTAAAATATAATGAGAGTTTGTGATTGGGCAGCTTCATTCTAATCCACCATCAATTATTTCAATAAGTAATAATTTATTTAATTTCCACATTATAAATTCAAGACTTTATGCTCGTGAATAATTGGAATAATAGTATCGTAAATAGATTCGACTAAACACAAAAACATGCATGTTTACAAGCATAATAACGAAAAGCATATTAAATTGAATATCGTAATATTGGAATTCGATTTCAACTCATTTAAATATAAATCACTTTTTGAACGAACATTTTAATAACGAATATGTTTGTTTATTCGTAAGTAACAAGTAACATTGGGTGCAGAAACAGAACTAAACCATGAAAAAATTGAAAAAAATTAAGATTAAGTGGGACCCATCTATCTCAAATTATCCCCTTACTTTTCGACTTAACCCTAAATCCTAATCCAAAAATGAATAAAATTCCACCACGACTTTGTATTTCTCTCTCAGCATCACTGCTTGTCTCACTCTTCATGATGCCTTTTTCGAGCTTTTTTAATATCTTCTTTATTTTCTCTCTTTCTCACAGGAATTCCTTGAGAAAAAGAGCGAATAAAAGCCTAGGGTTCCAAGTTTTTCTCCTATTTTTAAGTTTTTAACCACATATTATGAAGCATTTCCCACATTTTACTTCATAGTTTTCCCGTCTCGCTTCACGTGGTTTTGCTAGAGTTTTTGCTTCCTGGGTTTAAATTTATAGCTATGGTAATTTAGTGGATCTTTGGCTCCATTTTTATTAAGTTCTTTTGCTTTTTCTGGTGCAATTCTTGCTGGGTTTTGGAGGGGGCTGCTTTTTGGGTGATTGTTGGGGTCAAAAAAGCGAAAATGCCGTGAGTTCATTTATTGGGGCTTTGCTTTTTGGAAGGCGTACATGTGAAGCAAATTCTAGTGTTTTAGTACGATTTTTGCAGCCGGGAATTGTTGAAATCCTCGCTTTAACTGTGTGGAGAAGGAATATTCTGGATCTTTTTATGCCCTTGTTTATCCCACTTGCTTGCTCAGACTCTTGAGGATTTGCAATTTGGATCGCTTTGTAGACTTGTAGTAGCGGAAACTGAGTTCGATTTAGGACATGTTTTGCAGATAATGAGATGCTGCTGCGCCGCATCGTTGCACGTTATAGCTTGTAATCTTTGATTACCTCTCTGCCAAGTGGCCATGCCTAGCTGGTGTTTTGGAGTATGGGCAAAAATCTCAGCTTTGTAACCGATTTGGTGGCTGCGGCTGAGCTTATAATTTACTAGTCTATATTTAGGGATTTTAGGGGATGGAGGATATTGGACTGTTCAATCAAGGGTTGAAATGGTTGCAATCAAAGGACTGTTATTCTGTAGCGAGGACTACTGTGAGCTGTGTTAGAGAAAAGATTGGAATTTTCATGGAGCGGCATTGGCCTATGGTTTGTTGTGGATGTGCGAAATTCGGGCGAGGCCTTCTGTTCTTGTTGGTCTATTGGAAAAAATGTTTTATTTCTGGATTTCAATCTATTTTTGGGCTGGGATCTGCGGCTTTGCTTGTTATTATGTGGAGTTGCTTCTTGAGCTTGACATCTATTTCATGCCTCCTATATGTGCTTCTTAGTATGGTATGTTTCACAGCCTCAGTAAATATTGTAAAACATATTTTGTGTCCGTTACTTTTCATATTTATAGTAGCTATTGAGATTTCCAAGATCTGATTATTTTGTGAGTTTGCGAGTAATCTGATATTGTATCTTTATAAAAGGCTATATATGGACTTTGAATGGCGTAGGAAAAAGAATTATGTTGGAGTTTATAGGATGGATTAGATTCAAGGGTCATTTAAAGATTTGATTTTGTGAATGTGTTAGATTCAGGGGATATATGTGGTCTCTACCTCCCTAGGGCCGGGGAAGTGGATATTCCATTCGAGGATTTATTGGAGATGTTTGTCAAGCTCAATGAAATTTTTTTTTTTTCTGAAGTTTAAAGTTTTCAAGCTTGAGTTGTATTGCTTCTCATTTGCCTGTAGAATTAGGTAATATAGGAAGACACTAACAAAATGAGGCCTTCTCACAGCATGTTTTGTGACCCATTAGTTGCTTTTTTGCATATTTTTGTTCAATTGCGCTTTATGTGTTGTGGGGTAGTTTTGCCTATATAATGCTAAATTTTTTCCTAAAATAATTTGTAAACTACATATGTGGCCTTACCTAGCAGCTACTGATTAATTTGTTTGTGAATTACAGGGAGTGGCTGGGGCTGCTGTTCAGTATTTAGGCTACACTCCTGGATTATTTATTGTGGGGCTGTTCGCCATTTTAATTTTGTGGATGTATGCTAACTTTTGGATAACTGGTACCTTGTTTATAGTTGGTGGTACGTTTACTCCACTCGTTTATTTTGAACCTCAGTTATGCTGGCATTACATATTTAATGGTTAAATATTCACTCTTCTGCTGGTTTATTTGAGCCTTCTTCTATCCAGATGTTATATCTATTTCATTGTCAGATTCATTTGTTTATCATCAATATCGATTTTGGCTTGTCCTTAGATTGAATATCCAAATTGGAAAGTTACCTATTTCCTTGCTTGCATCTTAATTATCTTCTCAAATTAAGTAGTGGGGTGTCTCCAAGTGATTGCTTTTCCCTTGAATGGACTATAGTGTGATTATTTTTCTAAGAACTGTTTGCTCTTGCTTCTTCCTTTTCCACTATTTTGGCATTTCTTGAAGAGCTGATTATGTCAAGACTTTGTATATACAGGCTATTTGTTTTCACTAAATCATGCACGGCTGGTGGTATTTATGGCAACCATGTATTCTATGTATTGCGTCAAAGTCCAAGTAGGATGGCTTGGAGTTTTTCTTGCAATTAATCTTGCTTTCCTATCTAATGATGTGTTGAACTACATGATCAAGTGGTGTGACAATTTGAGTGAAAGCTCTCACTTCGAGGAACATAAAGAAGCTGAATCATTCGTAGAAGATGATTTCTGCACAAAGTGCGAATATTCTGCTCCTACTGAAGTAGAAACAGAAGAAGAAGAGAAACATAAATCATGCAGATCAACCACTATTCCTTCTAGTCCTTCATCTATTGTTGAAAAGCCTGAAGAAGTTGCTTGTAAGACTGTGGTTAGAGAAGATGTAAATTCTGTGATTGAGATGGAGAGGATTCTAAATAGTGGCAATCACTATGACGCCCTTGGGTTTCCCCGCCATAAGAAGATTGATGTTGTGATATTGAAGAAGGAATATCGTAAAAAGGTATGTAAGCATGATTCTGATTCTGGCTCATGCAATGTTAACTTTTAATAGACCCCCTGAAAGTAACTGCTGAATCTTGTGTGATGCCGCGTTTTGCATTCTTCAGGCCATGCTTGTGCATCCCGACAAAAATATGGGAAGTCCACTTGCAAGTGAATCGTTTAAGAAACTTCAATGCGCATATGAAGTGAGGAAATTTTCATCTCTTTGCTGTTACAAATTCTTGAAAAATAATTGTGCATATAGAGATTCCGCTGATTGCTGATGTTGGCAACATTGAGTAGGTTCTTTCTGATGCTTTGAAGAAGAGGGACTATGACGAGCAGCTGAAGAAAGAAGAATCCAAATATGTTATGCAGAAATCAACTAGCACTTCTTATCAGGTAGAGTTTGGTTTCATTGTGTTTTCATCGGGACTTCACTTTGAACCACCGGGAGAATGTCCATTATAAACTCTTTTCCTTACTTCTTGTCATCTGCTTCTTCATTATGGTGGATATTCTGTGCCGGCATGGCATATGATGGATTATTATGTTTCATGATGCAGACGGCGGACTTTTGCTCTGATGAATCAAGGCGTATACATTGCACGAAGTGTGGCAATTCACATATTTGGGTTTGCACAAGTAGAACCAAGGCAAAAGCTAGATGGTGTCAGGTTTGACTACCCCCCAAAGCTTAATGACCTCTTTTGTCATTTGATTGGTTTCTGTATCAATTGTTAAATGTCTTCCCGTACAGGATTGCTGTCAGTATCATCAAGCTAAAGATGGTGATGGATGGGTTGAGAACAAGGGCTCGCTTGTGTTTGATCGACTGCAAAAGGTATAGTACACATATAGCTATATACGTTTTGCTTGATCATGCTGTGCATGTGTGAAGGTGCTCAAAGCAAGTTCTGAAGCATGGATTCAAATGGCTTGAACTCTACGCGTGATATCCCTCCTTTTCTTTCTCTTTTTGTGGCGTGCTGCCTCTAACAAGTATGTGACATCTGCCATATATAGGTGGAAATACCTCGTGCCTTCGTATGCGCTGAAAGCAAGATTTTTGATGTGTCGGAATGGGCTACGTGTCAGGTTAGTCTGTTACTTCTGCACTCGCTTGCCTCCCTCTTGTATGTTACGGTGACAAAGAAACCGTTTGCACGTTTCTTTAACTTCTCATGGAGAACTCTTTCCACGAGTGTTGATTTCTTTCCATTGGATGCAGGGAATGTCCTGCAGAGCAAACACTCACAGACCGAGTTTCCATGTAAACATGGTTGGATTGGAGAAGACAACTCAGAGGTCAAACTCGAGCCGGTATCCGTGGGACTTGGACGCTGAGATGATGGATGAACAGGAGGAATTCAATGTATGGCTCCAGCAAGCCCTTGCTTCTGGTCTCTTTTGTGAAACTCCTAAGCGCAGGAAAAGCTGGAGTCCCTTCAAACTGCCTCAGAAGAAGGGGAAGAACCAGTGGCGCAGATCATCGTAGTAGAATGACACAATCTTTCCCGATTTTCATTTAATTGGCATCTCTTCTCGTTCCACCTGGAGGTTAAACGTCGCCAATTGGATTTACTGTGGAACAAGGGATCGCGCTTTGAGCAGATGAGCTGCTTTCGTGCAACACAGTTCAGTCATGTAAATAACTGGACGATTGTGTAGTTTTTCCTATGTTACACACGAGTTTTTGCAGCATTCTTGAGCTTTAGATTGAAAGAGAGTGCTAGGAATGGCAAAAACTTGGTGCTGTTTGTGTACATTTTGCTTATCCAGTGTAAGCACTTGAGAGCAGATGCAATAAAGAGAAAAGTAGAATCTTTAATTGCTTCCATCTCATTACTGTCTTTTGCTCACTGCATAACTCAATTACAAAATGATGCTTTTAGAATCTAAGAAGAAAGAAAAGACTCAAGCTTTATATCCAGTAACAAATCTTTGGACCCCATTAAAATCAGACACAATCCTTAATCTGCAGAAGCTTCCTTTCATCTTAGTATCCATGTATTCGGCAACATACTTGCTCTGCATCTCCCCGTTTGTCTGCACAACGTTACAAAATTATGCATTTCTTTCCACACTTGCTTGTTTTGCCTCAAAAGAAAGAAGAATGAAGAAATACAAAAAGGATTGATACCTCAAAAGCAAAGAAGCCACGAGGTTTCAAGATTGAAGCTGCTCCGTGGCAGAGGTGAAGAAGGTGATCCATACCATTGGGCCCACCGTCGAGAGCAAGTAGAGGTTCGTGCTTACCAACTTCAGCTTGTAGGCCGTGTATGTCTTGACTCGGAATGTAGGGCGGGTTACTCACGAGTCCACTCACTCCTCCTTCCACATCTTTGACCGGATCGAACCATGAACCCACCCTCACACTCACTCTCTCCTGCAAACCGTATCTCTCCACATTGTGCCGCGCCACGCCGGCGGAGGCGGGGCTCAAATCCACCGCAAGCACGCTCCCGCCTCCTCCCAGAATTCGAGCGACTGCGATGGCGAGAGCGCCGCTGCCGGTGCCCAAATCGATCCACAAACCCTCTCTCAAATCACGATTCTCCCTTGCGGCTTCGTCGACTAGATCCACAATCATCTCCGTTTCGGGACGGGGTATGAGAACCCCTTCCTCCACGCTCAGAATCAGGTCGCGCCAGTGCTCGCACCCCACCACGTACTGGAACGGCCGCCTCTCCTCGATCCTCTGCTTCCACGCCTTATACAGCTCCCCCAATTCCGCCCTAATGGCCACCTCCGTGACACCGCCGCCGCCATTATCCGGGGAAAGGAGGTCGGGCTGCTCCACCGCGTCTTCAACCAGCCACCGTAGCTCGCGTAGGAGGAGACCGGAATCCGGTCCGCCGTCGAGTGCCGAGAGAGTGGACCCCACCGAGGAGGCCAGGGTTTCCGCCCACGCCTGCCATTGTTTGAGGTCGGAGACGGCGACGCGGAAGGCCGGAGGTCGTAGGTAGAGCGGAGTCTGGGGCTTGGCCTTGGGCGGATGAGCGGCGGAGCAGAACGCCGGTTTGCGGCGGAGCCAGGAGGCGGGTTGGAGTATGGAGTAGAGAGACCCCCGCATGAAGCTACTCGACTTCATCGTTTACTCCTTTAGCCGTTAGGCCCATTTCCTTTTCTTATTAGTCTGGGCCGGGCCGGGCCTTCTTTACTTTGAAACCTTGGGCTTTCTCTATTGGGCCCTACTGGGCCTCTTCATATTTGGACTCAATCTACTGCAAAACCTGGGTTACTTTTATTAAAGGCCTTAAGAGTTTTTGTCAAAATTTAGATTTTAGAATAGAATCTGTCTTCTTAATGCAAAATTTCTATTTTAATTTAATCTACTTTATTCATTTATGTACTGAAGTCAATGCTTTGCTGAGGTAACAAATAGATAATAGTGTAGTGTTGTTTAAATTAAATGCATTTCCCATGCCTAGGGAGTATATTTTTATTTTTGAAGGGGACTTTTCACCATTTTCTATATATTCAATCTTTATTTGTGCTGTGCTAATTGATTAGGACTATTAACTGTTTATTGTATTTTATAGAATTATTATACTAGTATTATTCATATATTGTGCACACACAATATGATATCCATTAATGGACCACGGAATAGCACACATTAATTGCAAATTTATTACTGCCACCCAAGCTCATCAACCACTCCTAAACATTAAAAATTAGGACAATCCAATTAAATTCCCAATTCCAAAAAATTAAATGAAACATAAATGTATAATGATTTGTTAATGTTGGTTGGAAAGATTAAGACAATTTTCTCTTATCTTTTTTTTCCGAGCTGTAAAAGAAAGCAATGGTAGAACAAAATGGTCCTTAAAAAATTCAAAATTTCAAAGATCAGTATCCTAAGCAATAATTAATTTATTTTCTTTAAAATTATTTCATATAATTAGCAGTAGAAGCTTGGTAAGAAAAAGTCATAAAATCTGCACCTACACTCACCTGAATCATACTTTTTTTTCTCTCTCTCTCTTAATTATAAGCAGCTTGGTAACAACTGTTATTTTTCCCCATTAGCAGTTTTTCTTGAATATGTTTGCACTTTGATGAATTGGGTAATATATTTTTCTACTTTTAGCGGTATCTTGCAAGTGCGCTCGAGAATTTGGGGCTAAAAATCGAATCTTTAGGGGGTTGGAGCAAATGGGTATCTGTCATTCATCAGCTAGTGGGAAGAGGAGCAAAGATTGGGAGAGCGCTGGCGACAAGGCGGATTTAAAGCTGAAAAAGGGCAGCTCCGGCGACTTTGCTACCTTTATTAATAAGTTAAGCGGCGGCGCAGCGGTGACCGGTGCCGTGGTAGCGGAGGAGCGGGCGCTGCATCAAATCCCGGGGCGGCTGTTTTCGAATGGGGCGAGGCGCATAGCTAGCTTGTACACTCAGCAAGGCAAGAAAGGGACTAATCAAGATGCTATGATCGTTTGGGAGGTCAGTTTTCTATCTTCTATTGTTTTATTCCTTCTGCAGACAGTATTTGATTATTTGATTTGTTTAATGTGTTTAATTTGTATAGTTGAAAATTGGGGCTTTTCATTGAATCATAAATTGTGATATTCAATCTAGTTGTAATTCTTTGTGGAAGAATCAAGAAAGTATGTGGATATATATATACATCGGTTAATGTTATGTATGGTTGGATGAAGCTGTGAAGAACTGAAAGAGTAATGGATTTTGGTTCAGTTTATGACTTGCGCATTGTTTATACGGTAGAATTTCTGTACCGGAGGTGATGTGAGTGCAACGTTTTGTGGAGTGTTCGATGGGCATGGCCCTTATGGTCACATGGTAGCGAGGAAAGTGAGGGATGCTCTTCCGATGTTAGTGCGTTCGCAGTGGGAAAGCAAGGTCGAGAGCGAGCAAGCCGAGTTGCAGCATGATGAGAATGTGAGTTTCGAAGGAATGAGGCGTTTCGATGACTTCATGGATGAGGATGAATACGAATCAGTTGAGGGCGAGGAGATTGAGAAAGTGCCCGAGATGCATATTCCACTCAAGAATTCCATACTCAAGGCCTTCAAGTTGATGGATAAGGAACTCAAGCTGCATCCTTCGATTGACTGCTTTTGTAGCGGCACAACTACCGTTGCTTTGATCAAGCAGGTATTGCTAAGAAACTATATGTCTATATCAACTTATGCTAGTCTAAGATGCGATGCTTAGGTGTTTTAAGATTTGTTTTCGTGCTTTTATATATTTGAAATTCAAATTCAACTCGTTATACATGGTGTATTGATTGATAATGTATCTTTTAGTAGATTTCAGTCTACTACAAGAAACCTAGATATTTTTTATGTTGCTTGACACACACGCAGCCATGCGTGGATACAGATATGGCATGTTAGACGATGAGTTTATACGTGGAATTCTTGAGTTTTTTTTTATCTGAAACGATCGCATTCAAGAGGATATACTTATTGTTGTCCTAAATTGTAAGAGGAGTTCTATTGTGTTTATATGCTAAAGACCTGTGAACTTGATCATCCAGGGTCAGGATCTTATAATCGGAAACGTTGGTGACTCCAGAGCGGTACTTGCATCACGCGATAAGGACGACGTTTTGATGGCTGTACAATTAACCGTGGATTTGAAACCTAATCTTCCAAGTATCCCTCTCTTACGCTCACTTGCTAATTGCTATATGTATTTCTGTTGACATATTCTTTATGTAATTCTCTGCTAATGCAACACAACTGATATGGAAAAAATCTGTCACTTCAAGTCGAACTAGATATATATGTTCTTGATTTTCGTAGAAATCGTTACTGCAAACGCATTGGCTATAGCTTGATACATCTTCTTGATTTCAGGGGAAGCTGCAAGGATCCAGAGATGTAAAGGAAGAGTTTTCGCTTTGCAAGATGAACCCGAAGTATCCCGTGTGTGGCTACCCAATAGTGATTCCCCTGGCTTGGCCATGGCTCGGGCCTTCGGTGACTTCTGCTTGAAGGACTTCGGGCTGATCTCCATCCCGGATATTTGTCACCACCACATTACAGAGAGAGACGAGTTCGTCATTCTTGCAACTGACGGGGTATTCTTCGTACTTCTATTCGTACTACGAGATAATATAATTTTCTCACATTTTCTTAAAGGGTCATTTCAATATATACATAGGTTTGGGATGTTCTCTCAAATAAGGAAGCAGTCGATATAGTAGCCTCGGCTCCAAGCCGGGGAACAGCCGCCAGAGCCCTCGTGGATTGCGCCACCCGAGCTTGGAGGTTCAAGTATCCAACCTCAAAGACCGATGACTGTGCTGCCGTGTGTTTATACCTCGACCACGTGCCCTTGGTCGAGCCCAAACCCCCTAATGACACGGCATCAATCCCCGTAGAGGCACACACGGCCCCATTACACGAAACGACGAAGGCTCCATCCGAACCAGACTCTGTTAACCAGAATCTTGATCACAATAGTCCGACGCGTAGAGAGTCGAGCGAGATAGTCCCCACGGCGGAGGAGAAGCTGGGAGTCAACAAGAGCCTTGGCCAGTCGAAGAGAAGCTTAGCCGAGTGCCTCTCGAGTGCAGAGGACGAGGAGTGGTCGGCGCTTGAAGGCGTGACACGTGTGAATAGCCTTCTTAGCCTGCCCAGATTCTTGCCTTTCGATAGAAGAAGCAAGAGTTGGAGAAATGGTTATGAAAATGAGTCAAGTTTTTTTGAGACAAAACCAAATCCTTAGTTTCGAGGTTGTCTGAGAGCAGTAGTTACCTTTTGCTACTATGCTTCTTCTACTGCTTTCAGAATTTTGTATCTACTTTCTTTGCTCTCTTTGTTTTTTTCTTTAATTGATAAATACAAAAAATTTAAAGATCCAATCATGAATTACTTCAAATAAAAAATTTACCCACTTATTATTATTCTCTACAATTATGAAGGAACATTTGACAGATTATTAATTTTTAACTTTTAGCAACACATCTCAACCTTTTACTTTTATCCATTAATGTCAAGTGAAAATACTGGTTTTTTTATTTCTAAAAAGTACTAATTGAAAGCCCATATACATAGAGAAAAATGGAATGGAGTGGGGTTGGAATTAATAAGCATGTCAAATCAGTAACTACACGTGAAGCAAAGCAATATGCATCAGCTTTTCAATTCTTGCACTCCTAATTGTACAATAAAGCAGGTAAGGTAAGGTTGCTTCACTTTCCTCTCCATGCATTTGTTGCACACACACTTATATATGGTCAAATTTCCAAATAAGATGGAGGCTCTTTCTTGGTGAACTGAGCTCGATCCTCAAGATATTATGTTATACCTAGCTAGAGGGGAATAGTAGATATTCTTGAAGGGGAATCCAAGTGGTGTAGAAAGAAAGATTTAAGTAAAGCATGCAGTAGTTCTTGGAGGTTAATGGGATGGTGATTAATGGAAAGAAAATGAACATTAATTGCTAGCTTATATATATATGGTGTTGAAAAGAAAAGGAAGAAGAAAGAAAGAAAGTAGGCAGCTGCTGCTGCTGCTACCATAAGTTCATAACTCTATTCTCTCTTCCTTTACAACTACCACAAATGGACTTTACCTAATCAACAGCATCTTCAATTTCCCATCACCCTTTCTGTATCTTTTTCCTAATTCGTTAATTTTGCCTTAATTTCCCTTTCTTTCTTTCTCTTTCATCATGATGCATTGCTAGCTTGTTCTATACATCCAACGCTATCGATCTCCTATATACGTACGAAGCAGGTGTTATTCATCTTGCGAAAGCATCGAGCTATACTTGAAATAATGTACGTCTCCAATAAATTCTTGCAAAGAATAATATGGGCAATGCAAGTAATTAAGTTGGAAAGGAAAGGGAAGGAGAGTTGGAGTGTAATAAAAGGTTAGTTTATGCATAGACAGTAGGTAGGGCACATGGGTGCATGAGTGAGTGAGGGCAGTCAAATTTTCACATTATATATTCACATCCCATGAAGTGAAAACTCCAGAAATCAGAATCCAATATATATAGGCAAACATGGGGAAACTTTCAGCCTTGTCAGTCTAAAGACAAACTCCACCTCTATATCTCTCTCCATATATATATATATATATAGAGTGCATGTATGTAGTATATATATGTTAGCTAGGATCCATATATATATCTTCTATGTGTAGAGAGGTTAAGAGGTAGCATGTAGCTTTCGACACATTTAAGGCTTTGCGTGTAGTTTCTGCGTCTCCTCTTGGAGGTAGGTGGTGGGGGTGGGGTGGTGTAGGCCAGGGCATGGTGGTAGTAATTCAACATATATATTAGAGAAAATGAAATATGGACATAGAAAGAGTCACTACCTTAAGAAGGAAATGAGAGATCTAGAGCATTAAATTTTAATGCTTATTGTCTTTCATGGAATCTGAGAGAGAGAGATATATAAAGGGAGAGGCTGGGAGACTAATTAATAATCATGATCACTCTAGTTCGAGTTTCGAATGAGATCCGATCCCTTATTATCTGATCGTGTATGACATTTCGTATATTTTTTACATGCAGGAGAATACTATATAAGTAGTGATAGTTCAACTTAAAGAAGAAAAGAAAACCTAGTTTGTAAAATGAAGAATTAATTATTATCGATGTTCATTGTTCAGTCTGTGGAAGCGGACATTAGGTAATGTATGTCGGCGACTCTTGTTCGCTAGCTCCCAATATTCCCTTATACTGTGTGAGAAAAAAAGAGAAAGCCTAACCCTTTGCAAAGCCTTTGGTTTCACATTATTATTATTAATGTAAACTAATACTATATAGTTAATCTTTGGTTCATTCATTGATATACATCTCTTCCTACTTGTATGTATATATATGCATTTACTCTCATGAGTACTTGCATGTGTTGTGTGCTTGCTTGCTTTGCCTCTCTCTACTAGTGTTGCTAGCTACCTATATATATATATTCTAGATCTCCTGTAGTTATAACCACTGCTACTCTCTTCTAATTTCTTCAGCCCTCTATTTACATCAACAACATCATCATACCATCATTTTCATATATAGTAGTAGTTCATTTCAATCCCATAAATTGCAAAACATTGATGTCCTCTTCAATTCCCTCTCCTACTCTATTTCCTCAGTTTCATTTATTTCCCACTCCCTCCAATCAACTAATTAACTAGCTAGCATATATATAGTTAATTAATGCTTCTTGCTTTTGTCATTCTCTGTCTCTAGGGTTTGTTAATTAATTAGGAGGGTCCGATCCATTATTTGATTCATATTCATTTGTTATCATAACAAATATATATATATATATATATATATATATGATGTTGGGTTCATTTGGATCATCATCCCATGAGGAGGAGGAAGAAGAAGAAGAGGAGGAGCAGATTCATGACACGGCGGCGCCACTCCACTTGCGGCGGCTGCTGATGAGGTGCGCGGAGCTCATCTCCCGCTCCGACGTCCCCGCTGCCCACAGCCTCATCTCCTTTCTTATCTCCAACTCCTCACCCTACGGCGACTCCACTGAGAGACTAGTACACCAGTTCACCAAAGCCCTCACCCACCGCCTCAACCCTTCCTCCGCCGCCGCCGCCGACGTCGCACTCCTCCAATCATCCTACCTCTCCCTTAACCAGATCACTCCCTACATTAGGTTCAGCCAGCTCACCGCCAACCAGGCCATTCTCGACGCCGTCGACGGCCACCAGGCCATCCACATCCTCGACTTCGACATCATGCACGGGGTGCAGTGGCCTCCGCTGATGCAGGCGGTGGCTGAACGCTTCCCCCCTCCCACGCTCCGCATCACCGCCACCGGGAGAGACCTCGACATCCTCCGCCGCACCGGCGATCGACTCGCCAAGTTCGCCCACTCCTTAGGCCTGCGCTTCCAGTTCCACCCCCTCATCGTCCTCTCCGATGAGGATTCTCTCTCGGTGACGTCATCGGTGGTGCTCCTTCCCCACGAGGCCCTCGCCGTGAACTGCGTGCACTTCCTCCACCGCCTCCTCCGCGACCGCGACCGCCTCCACCTCTTCCTCCACCGCATCAAGGCCATGTCCCCGCGCGTGGTGGCGGTAGCGGAGCGCGAGGCCAACCACAACCACCCAACCTTCCCACAGCGCTTCGCGGCGGCTCTCCACCACTACGCGGCCGTGTTCGACTCGCTGGAGGCGACGCTGCCGCCAAACAGCCGCGAGAGGCTGGCCGTGGAGCAGATATGGTTCGGAAGGGAGATCGGAGAGGTATTAGCGGCGGAGGGGGAAACCAGACACGAGAGGTTCCGGTCATGGGAGTTAACACTCAGAGGCGCCGGATTCTGCCACGTGGCGCTCAGCTCCTTCGCCCTATCGCAGGCAAAGCTTCTCCTCCGACTCCATTACCCATCGGAGGGATACCAGCTTCACATTCTCAACGATTCCTTCTTCTTGGGATGGCAGAACCAACCCCTCTTCTCGGTTTCCTCTTGGCGCTAAATTTTATTACAAAACCCTAACCCTAATTTCTGTGCATGGATTTTCTCATTCTCCTCTCACCGGCTTCATTTTTCTTGGGCTGCTCAAATATTATCTTCATTCTTATATATTTATATATATTATATATATACTAGTGCTACCTGTTTCCATGATTTATCAATGACTCCCATCATATAAATCTTGAAAATATATAAATAATTAAAAAGATTCATGTGAAAGATTAATTCCCACTTATAAATTTATATATTTCATAATATCATCTTTATGCTTAACTGGATTTATCAGTTTGTCTTATCTTATGATCATCTCAATTAATTCTCTTAAAGGTTCAACTTTTTGCAAGATCTTTTTTAGTTACTACTAATTGTACTTGATCAAGACAAGTAATATTTGTAGTATAATGACTATGTAAGTAGTTTTGGAAAACTACTAAAGTGATTATTACAACTACACAAGCTTTGTAAGTAGCCCTAATTTGTGCGTTTTGTCCCCCACAGCAAAACCATGAAATTTGCAACCTTGTGTCCCCTCCACACCTCTATTCTCTCCTACAACTTAGCAATGGATCTCTCTCGTGTTTAGTGCTAATCCATATTTATATAATATCATCCTCAAACATATACAAACACACATATCATGTAAGCATAGATGTATATGTGTTTGATGGAGTTTCTTAGCCAAATTAACAAACCTGACATGAAGCAAGCAAAGCCCAATATAATGAGCAAATTAGTAGTGTAATCCAAATTAGGTAATAATGAGAGAAAAATGGGAAATATTGTTACACTTTCTGGTGCATAAAAGGATCTGCACACAAACTGATGAGTAGCATATACTAACTCAAATAGGGTTAGGAGATTCTGTGTGGTTTTCATCTCCACAAGAAGCAAAATAAAGATCCTGAAATCTTGATATTCAGTGGAATGAATAATACGGTATGATCATTATATGTGTGTGTGTGTGTGTTTGTTTGAGAGGGAGAGAGGGCGAAAGAGGGAGAGATTTGTATTGTGTACAAGTTATAGTAAAGGGGTTGTGACAGTGAAAAGATGGTTATCAGTAGTATCACGCAACACCATAATTCACCTTAACTCTCTTCGCTTTTCTATTTATAAATTACACATGCAAGTACTATTATAAATATATAAACATTCTGCTTCAATTCTTTGGTATTTATAGCCTTTGGGATTATACAATTGCCTGACACTGCACGCATGCAGTTTTATAAATGGAATGTTTAGCTAATATTCTATCATCGCCTCTCTTCACATTTTATTTAAATAAAAATATTATACTCTTTGGATTTATTCGATTTACCTATCTTAATGTACTTACAGTCGTCACATTCAAAACAGCTCCCAAGAAATTAAAATAAGTAAGTATTGATCAAAATTTCCAAGAATACTCGCTTTTATAATACTATATATATTAATTAAAATACCCACATAGCTATTAATTAAGAACCAAAAAGAAAGAAAGGGTGTGTATAAATATATAGAAAGATATGAGATAGAGAGCTCGTGCATGATTAATTTGTGAGGAAAAAAAAATATTAATAATTGAATGTATAACCCTAAAAGAAGAAGGAGAAGAAAAGAGTCTCACCTTTTTCCGAAGAAGACTTCCATTAATGTTTTTCTAGACAGTGCTCAGATAATTTCCAAATAAATAAGTGTATATTCCTGCTTTTACTCATTTTGTTTATGAAAAGTATATTCTTTGTCTTTTGCCAGAAATATGTTACTTTTGTATCCATGCATTTTGAACTATTTTTTAAACCTTAATTAATTTTCTAAGTCTACTAGGCATATAGCAACGATCCAATCTTGGTTATAATCAATTAAAGTAACGATCCCAAAAAAGAGAGCTGGATTTAAATAGTTAATTTGTTTACAATAATTAACAAGTCGAAATAATAGAAAACATAGCTTCGAATATATATATATATATATATATATATAAGTATATATTTGCACATATATATTGATAGATATATTAATTGCTAATTAACCTCAACAAATTAGTGAATATTTAAATTAACGTAAATAATATAAATAAATTAAGTAATTGAATTTTGTTTTTTTGAGATGGGATAGTCGTTAAAGAAGGAATATTCTTGAGCAAATTAAATTGTAGTAGCTAGCAAAAATTGTGAAATCCCATATCCTTGTTTCCTCCATCCTGTCTCTGAAATTAATTGTGCTTCTTCCATCAATCTTAATTATCTCACTCTTATTAATTAATTAATTGTAGAAATATAATTCCAATGCACATGAGTTAATGATACCAAGCATTTTACACACAAACACTCGTGGAATCTATCTTGTTTTACTCCTCATTTATTATTATTTTTTTGTCACTTTTGTACTGTCATTGGACCATTTATTTATATGTCAACTTTAATTAATTAATGTATAAATGTAATCTTACTAATATAAAACGATAAAGAAATCATTAATAATAAGCGGAGAGTGACAATTATTGACAACTTTCCGCAGGATAATATCACACTCTAATAATATTTAATTGTGTAATGGGCATCTTAATTTGGTCTCATATATATATAGATATATATATATATATAGATAAAATTTCGTATATAGACGACATATATGCATATAGATAAAATTAATCCACAAAATTGATTAAAGATTTGAGGTTGGCCACTGATACATATATGCATAGACGACATGCAAATATTACTAGAACTAATTAACTAATTGTTGTAAGTACTAATTAAGCTGGTTTTGTACATGTCTTCATTAGCAAACATTGTTATTTTCGAGAAAGCATTTCTTTGGTAACATAAACTACTTCCAAATAGTAATTAATATAGTATTACTTATCCACTTGAAATATTTTAACTTTTCTACCCAAAAAGAATATGTGATGTCCTTAAAAGAATTATAAGAAAAGTGTATATAAAATTAGCTTACTTTTTAAGTATTAAATAACCATTAAAAAGTTATAAAGGGTAAAAGTTGGCAAATCAATTAGGAAGAACCATTCCTATTGACAGTGCAGAATGATTGATGTAAGAAGCTGTATGATTAGACATTTTGTGATGGAGATAAATATATATATATATAATAGAGGCAATATTTGTTTCTTTTTTCTTGGTATTTGCATCCATTCTTTTGTTTGTTAAATGTTGTATAGGAAAGAAACTAGGTTGCTTCTTTCTTTTCCCTTTCACTTTGGATCTATCATTTCCACCCACTCAATTGAAAGATTGATTTTATGTGTCTTCAAAATATAAAGGTGAAATACCATCAAACTATTAATGTTATATTCCTAACTCATAAGTTAAACTATTTACTGCATTAGATTCTTCTCATACTCCAATGTTATTGCAAACAATGATTGATATCTGTTGTAAATAGATTATTGCAAACAATGGACTATACTTAGGAACATGGCTATTCCTTTCTTGTTTTATCTGTGTAATGTTACAACATAATATATGATAAGGTTTGTTGAAAACTGTACTTGAAACCCAATTCACTGGTTGTGATCTTCCAACCTTTAGATAATTCGAGCTCGTCGAGCTAACGAAAATCCACACCGGAAAGATGAAGGTGAACTTTGGCACTGCTTAGTCGGGCGATGGACGAAGTTGGCTTCAGCAGGATCTAATTTATACGAGGGGAAACTCTTTTTGCAGGATGTCAAGATTCCTCGAGTCGCAGGCTTCCAACATGTCGTTCCGCGAGGCGCAGCTGAACATGTAGAATATAAAGCATTTAAAGCTTATATTCCTAGCAATTAACATATGGTATTAGTTAAGCTGCTTACCTCAATGATATTCTCAAGTATTGCCATGCATTATCTGCCTTTGGGTTCATTGCCAGTGCCCGGACATAGTAACGGATAGAGTCCTCGTACATACCCTGAGCAGATAGCAATCGTCGTGTATAAGAAAAACGCGTATCGATCTGTGTCTATGTGTGACCAACATTTCCTTACAGTAAAGAGATGCTATGTTATATAAATGACTATCTATACCTGGTTGGCATAACTAATTCCCATGTTTGCCCATGCACGGACATAGTTAGGCTTCAAATCTAGAGCCTGAAACCAAAACACATTAAAAGAAATTGTGGTGGGGTAAGAACACGTGAAAGATTGTTATAAGCGAAAGCCAGATACACGGACGTTTTCTAGATGCTATTATTTACGACCAAAACAAAGTTATATACGTCTATTCTGCTCTTAAGATAGGTAAACCCGGCATAAACTATCACCTGTTGATAAGCTAAAATTGCATCAGCACTCTGAACACTATTAGCTTGTGTAGCACCGAGCTTATTCCAGAGTGAATAATCTCTTGGTTTGAGTTTCAAAGAAGTCTGGAAAGCTTCGATGGCTTTGTCGTATTCTCTAGACAAGTTGTACAGAACCCCAAGAACAATATGTACATCAGCATCATCAGGAGACAGTACGGCTGCATCATTGAATAACCTAGCCACCTATAAAACCAGAAAGAGAACCATCAGAATGAATCTCGCCGTCAAGATATAAGAAGTTTAGGCAACATAAGATGCACCGTGAATATGCATGATAGTGTGCGCACATTCATGTGCATATTGCGGTCCTTGAAGAAACTTACATCAGCATAATATAAATTCTCGGGCTGATCCGGAGGAGCAATGGCCCCGTATTTAGGATGATGACGCAGCCAACTATACAAGTATTTCAGCGCAGCTGCTTGCTCCAGCTCTGGAAGTTTCATGAACAAAAGTGTAATTCATATATCCCCATTAATCATTGCTAGAACACAGGTATAACATAATTCTATAGAATGATTTAAAAAAAGAAGAGTGTAGAGAGTGAGAGATCTATAAATGATCTATGACCACCCATATGACGGTTGAGATTAACGAAACAAATCAAACAAAGTACTAACCATTTGTATGACTCACACCAAGAGCAAGAAGAACTTCCAGGTTTGTCGGATCAACTTCGTGTGCACGCATCATGGCTGCGATTGCCTGAGACCAACAAAATCATCAAATATACTTTCCTCACAAATTTTATCTGTTGAATCTAATGTAATTGTGATATACTCATAGATTTTATGAATATTTAGTTATAAAAGTATAAAACAACAATTCAAGCAGCAAGAAATTTTCTAGATCCGAAAAATAAAAACTCGAGGTAGCAAATCCTATATCAACCTGCTGATCATCATCATTCTCTGCATGAGCTATACCAAGTAATCTCCAGCCCTCAGCATTATCTGGATTTTTCAGAACCTCAGCCTCCAAAGCAAGAACTGCTTCACTTAAAAGCCCCTTCCGGAAAAGTTCCTGCCCTTCCTTCAGAGGATTAGGACGGCCAACATAAGGATTTAAATCAGAGAACACATATACCCCTCTTGAAGCGTCTGATTTCTGTTTTAGAACTGATTGCTCGTTTAGGTAACTGCAGGTTGAACCAGATTTCAATCCAAGCATTTTAATAGAAACAAGAAAAAGGTTGCTACTTAGACAAAAAAGTGATGAATTTAGAGGACATGTATGTAACAAGTCAGTTTTCGTATTGACATATAATGGAGATTATATAGTTGATAAATATGCATGGAAGTAGCACGACAAAACAAAGGAAAAAAAGCAACAGATAATTATTGAATATTCACATTTCACACAAAATTTTAAACTGGACTTACTCATCATAAGCATTAGCCCAATTATCACCAGAAGAATCACCAAGTACTCCATCAGCAACATGTCGCTCAAATTCTTCAGACCAGTCATTGACATTTAACTTGGAAAATTCATCGGCCCAGTCATCTTCTCCTTGTTTGCTGCGTTCAGCAGCAAACTCATTTGCCCAGCCATGTGGCCCTTGAGAAAGCTGAAGGATAAGATGAGATCAAAAAATCGGCTAACTGGAGACTGACCTCTTCTTAATAAAAGGAAAAGGAAATGAAGCAGTGATGTCTTGATCATACAAGAAAACATCCTGAAAAAATTGCTTCTTTCCAAAGGCTCATGGTGTCTTTATAAAATATGTACTTGCCTGTTCATTAGCAAAATGGTCATCCCAGGATCTGCCTCCATTATGCTGCTGCTCAAATTCTGCTGCCCAGTCTCCGGGTGCAGAAATTGAAGCTGGCTTGAATTGATTGTCGTCGATAGTGATTTCACCACGGCTCATCTTTGACACAAATTGGAGGAACTTCGAATTCTATACATCCAAAGTAGTGCTGAAATATCAGGATATCTCACAATGCAAGAAGTTCAATACTAAGGAGTCCTTCATGAATGCAGATGCAATTTCAACTATGTTTGTCTTGTCATAAGAAAGTGTGTTCACTATGGACATATTTAAAACGGTATATGACCTGAAACTTTGGGTCATTATTTTGAGCTAGTGTATGAGCTAGCATGCGAGTCTGCTCCAAGGCAGCAAGGTTAGTAACACCTGTAACTCTCATTCGATCAACTGAAGCAAGTTGAGAGTGCTCCTGAAATTTAAAGGAGAATTGAATTGAAGCAAAGAAAATGAAAACAAACATGGCATTTATCAGCATCAACGTAAACAGCACTTTTCCCAGAATAGCAAGTGCAATGGAAGGAAACCATATGAAATAAAATAAATGCAGCAAATAAATGGAGGGAGGAGTATCTTTGTCAAAGTCATAGTTTGAGTGTCGAAATAATATAGCCATTAAACACCAAGAAAAATAAGATAAGCTAAAGACTGCTGAACGGACTCGATCTTCCTTAAATAATACAAAATCTTAATTAGACCATCCATTGGTTTTGGATTCTGGTTTT
Source organism: Leonotis leonurus (assembly GCA_026898415.1). Taxonomy (NCBI): domain Eukaryota; kingdom Viridiplantae; phylum Streptophyta; class Magnoliopsida; order Lamiales; family Lamiaceae; genus Leonotis; species Leonotis leonurus. The sequence goes on from JAPKLX010000001.1 coordinate 80,272, forward strand.
AGAAAGAAAGGCTTCCTTTAGTGAGACGAGATTTGAAACTAAGAAGCAGCATTCTCGTCGAGTTGAACAGAAAAAACTGGTGCATTAAACACTACAACTGAAGCTGTAATGATTTATTAGCAAGAGAAAAATATTTGCCCAGATAAGTATGTTGAAACTAGACAGATAGCAAAATCCAAAGTCTTCCCAGTTTTTTTCTTTTTCTGGGAATATTACGAAGCTGACTTTGTAGACAATAACCACCTGACAATCAGCAAAATTAAATAATCTTAAAGTCTGCTTGAAAAATACAAGAAGAAATACTTCCTTACGTGCTCAAATTCTGATGCCCAACCATTTGCACCATGTTGGCGTTCAAATGACTGAGCCCACATATTTGGATCCTCATGAGGCATTCGCTGTTGTGAAAATTCAGAAACCCATCCATCTGCGCCGCCAGACAAAGGTTTCATATGTTGTGACTCGTTCCAGTATTCCTCTAGCTCCGGATATCTTCCAGGAACCGGGCCTCCAGCTCGGATGTCATTATCAATTTCTAAAGATGACAAAAGTGCATTAACCTGAAATGAAGGTAAATTCAAAATTATCTGAAAAGTGCAACACGATATACCCGCAGCAGACTATAAGGGTTAGGGTAGACAGTCAAGAGTTAGATATTATTGTAAGAGCCACAAGAAAGCTAATCATACCATGGGATGAAAACAAAAGAGCGCTTAAGTATATGTTGTAGAATATTTTTTATAACATCAGGATGCAGAGCATCTTTGACAACTTTCAAAAAGTCAAGAGTCGAGACAATTAAAGCACGGATTACTATAATAACTGCACATTTTAAGAACATTCAAATAGCTAAGATGTATTCCAAAGGAAAGACACTGGTACACATGGAGTATGTACACCACCTGTGTGTGAATAAATTCTTCACTCTTGTCAGCAAAAAGATGGCGAGCCATAATACTGCTACGATCACGTATGCATTGCTTATCACCTTCAGACAATCCTAAAACAGGCAGTGATGCAGGACGAAAAGGCATGGTACCATGACCACTGTGAAGAAATGAGTGCAAAAAGTTGGACAGGACTTTTTGAGGTGGCCCTGCAATCAGCATAATAAAATAGCCGGTTAGTAATGCAAAAGTTAATCAGTAATGTTCTATGATACAGTCCAGCATGCAGTATAAACCACTGTGCAATACATCTTACTTGAAAAGAAAAATAAATCGATCGAGCCAAAAAGACTCAAAATAGGCACTATCTATTATATCTAAGGTGAGAAAAAGGGTTTCGGTTTCAGTCAGCATTGCAGCTTATGACACAACAGAGCATGGCGCCAATTTTTCAGCCTATGCAAGAATTGCTTGGACTGATTACCAACTGAACCAAAAATTTGACAAATGAAAAAACTGGAACTTTATTTGCTACTAACTCCAGTATGATTTAAAGTCTTAACTCTTAAGCCTGTTTAGTCAGAAGAAGTGGCCTTCACCACCCTTTGAAGGTACCACCGTTGGTCATTTATAACCAAACAAAGCTTGAACAGAAAAGATTGATCAAATAGTGATAAATAACTTTCAAGATTACCATCAAAATTTTGTTGAAACCGAGGCTGCTCTAGAGGAAAACCAGTCCTGCCCTGATAATGAGGAATTTGAGGCCTCTGAATGTCATCCCAAGCATCTGAAAACCTATTTTGATCCATTGAGTGAAAGCCTCGAAGGAATTCGGAGCCCTGAAATATAGTGGAATATGAAATTCCTCCAATAGATCCCACCAGCAAACAGAAAGGAAAAGAAAAGATGAATAATACCAACCTGTGCATTGTGATGTGCATATTCAAGCTCAGACCCAGGAAGTGCAGCAGCAAAGGGATCTCCCACCCCTGCATGAAAATTTCCATCCGATGTTGTAGTTGCTGAAGTTGGTATCTCTTGAAGCCTTTCCTGCTTGATAATAAAGAGACCACTTGTCAGCTATTATGTGAGATGCAAGAAATGAATCGTAGAGAGAATCTAATAATATAAAGCACCCAATACAATTATTTCAACGAATAAGGTTGAGATTTATCTACCAATTCTTTTATGGTCTCAGCTTTTTGTCTTTAGCACCAAAGACAATTGTTTTGGGAGAAGTAATAAAATTATCGAATCTGGTTATAGCCGTAGAGTTAAACCATGTTTTTCATTCCATTTCTTAGAATAGGCGATCAAAAGAAACATATCTACAACTTGGCTACCAACAGAAAGTCTCTAAACATGGGAATGGCTGACAATAAATGATCACTCCTATGTTGATAAATTGCATTGACTACATGAGCACTTACGTTGCATAACTCTTGCCAAAAAGAAACGATTTTCTGGGAAACTGTTATCAAACTAATACAATGGTCACACTTCCAACAATCAATCCAGACTCTTAATAGTCGAGAAACCCAAAACACCTAATCACTGAAATGGGAGAGAATTATGCTACAGCTCAATTTTGCACCCTTCACATAATCAATCATCTACGCGCCAACTGCCCAACTCGAGCACTGAAGCAATGCTCCATATCTCGATCGCATAATCTCAGCATATGACAAACATACTTCTTTAATAGCAAGAAAATAATTTCGACAAACGCAACCAAGATAAAAAAAATAATAATAATAACTAAACAGAATCCGACGATTGGAGAACCTGGGTTTTGGAGGATGAACCAATAAGTGCGTTGGCGAGAGCTCCAAGAGGGTTAGACGAAGAAGACGACCCCGGCACCGCGCAGGCCGCGCCACCGCTCACCAGCTCCCGCATCGCCATACCTACAGAATTCCGACACCCTCCGTACACCTGCGCTAATTTTTCCGAATTGGAGTAGTTCCTTTGAGGAAAAACTTATGGCAGCAAAAACCGAAAATATGAATTTGGTAGAACAGAGAAACGTTTGAGGTGAAGAAGTAAACAGCATAAATCATAGCAATGAAACTTTTGTTGCTATGTATAAACTCTTCATCGATCGGTTCCAGTCTACTCCGTGGGGCCCATTCCATCTTACAAAGAAAGGATTATTTTTTATTTTATTTATTCTTAGTTTATTTATCGGGAAATGGAAATTTTGGGATAGGATGACGTCATCTTTCCTTTCGATGCTTCGGCCTAATCCAATTAGCCCAACTAAATTGGCCCAAATTAACAGTAACGAAGAAGGGGCCAAGCCCGACGTCACAGTTTTCACTTGATTATAACGGCCCGGCCCGGACCATCTCAATTATTTTTCTTTTTAATGCTAGTATATTTAACTCTGAAATCGAGAAAATAGAGAAGCAGAGAAAGGAAAGAGAAAAATTAAGTTTTGCAAAACCCTTACCTTCAATCAAAAGGTAGAGAGACAGAGAGAGAGAGAGAGAGGAGATGGCGTCGTCGTCGAGCAGCGGGCTGACATTCAAGCTCCATCCTCTCGTCATTGTCAACATCTCCGATCACTTCACTCGAATGAAGTCCCAGTCTCATCCGCGCCGCGTTGTTGGTTGCGTCATCGGCGTACAGCGTGGCCGCACTGTCGAGATCTTCAATAGTTTCGAGCTTCTATACGACGACGAGTCCCACTCGCTCGACCGCGCTTTTCTCGAGAAAAAGCAAGAGCTTTGTGCGTATCCTTTTTTTGGATTACTTTTTTGATTTTAGTGTGCCAGCCTTGGTGGTTACTGGTTACTGATTAGGTTTGTTTTGGGGATAAAGGATTTTGAAATACTGATATCTGATGCTCTGTGCAGATAAGAAGGTTTTCCCGCAATTCTATATTCTCGGGTGGTATTCAACGGGGAGTGATGCACAGGAAACGGATATGATTATTCATAAATCTGTGAGCTCTTCAATTTTACTCTGCCTGTGCCTTATTTTTAAAAAATTTATGATTCTTATTGTTTTGGAGCGAAATTCCACATATTACCTCAGTAATGTTCTCAATCTTTAATCAATCCTACAGTTGATGGATATCAATGAGAGTCCAGTTTATGTTCTTCTCAATCCTTTAATCAATCCTGCTCAGAAGGATCTTCCCGTTACAATTTATGAAAGTGGTACGTACCCGTACCCGTCATTCTATGTCGCCAGTTTCTTAGAATTCCTTATGATGTTATCACCTTATTTATAAATATTCAAAGCTTGTGACGAAGAGCATCCGTATCTCTTATATGTTGATCAACTTATTTCTTTGCATTCAGTATATATTTCTGGAACATTGCCTCTTGGCAACTAAAAGATTGCTACTTTCTATGAAAATAATATTACTGAAATAGAGTAGGCTCCTTGAATGTACATCAAGAACTACATGCGACTGTTGTTTGATTTGTTGTTTGACTTCTTATTCACAAATGAGTTTATAATCTTTTCTTTCTCTCTTTTTGGTTGACAATCATTACCATTCAAGAGTTGCATGTTATCGATGGCAATCCCCAGCTTATTTTTGTTCAATCAAGCTACACCATTGAGGTATGTTTTGTTTGTTAAATGATGAAGAAATACAAGACTACATGTTGTAACTTGTTTTTCTCGTATACTAGACAGTAGAAGCTGAAAGGATATCAGTTGATCATGTTGCCCACCTTAAACCATCTGATGGGGGTTCTGCTGCAACTCAATGTGAGCCAATTTTCCTTTTATGATGATTCTTTTAGTTGACAAAAGCCTACATGTAGGAAATTAGTACATGAATCCATTCCTCTTGATTTAATCTCTTTTTTGTTCTTAATGATATAGGAATACAGTTTCAATTGATTTTTTATGTCTGATTTAAATTTTGGTAGTGGCTGCTCATCTTACTGGCATACATAGCGCCATCAAGATGCTAAATAGTAGGATCAGAGTGCTTCATCACTATCTTCTTGCCATGCAGAAGGGTATGTATGTTTGTCTTTTTGTTTCTTTCGATTGCAGTTCTTAGTTAAGAAGTTCTAGCATAATGTTTATTTCATCATTGGTTGAGTGAAGTGTTTAGGTTTACTCGTTCGATGTATGTTTGCAGCATGATCTGCTAAGCTGGAAATGGGATGTATTTTTGTTTCGATTTCAGAATGAGTCCAATGGATGAATTGTGTATTCTTAAGTATATTTGATTCTTTATATTTTGTTTGCTGCTGCTTGCAGGTGATATTCCCTGTGAGAATTCATTGCTTAGGCAAGTTTCTAGTCTTTTGAGAAGATTGCCAGCCATTGAATCTGAAAAATTCCAAGATGATTTCTTGATGGTAAGTGCATTTTGTAGTTCTACTACTGAAAGCTGCATATTTGTCCTCTAGTGACTTGCACGATGCTGATCTTACACAATTCAGACCCTCATGTTGCAAAGTAGCAGTGAATGAGGATTTGAACCTCTTAAGCCCTCATAATAAAAAAAAAGCATATTTTATATTGAAAATAGATATACGTGTTTGCATGAATTCGTTCTGGTCAATAACTGATTTTTATGATTTCCAGGAATATAATGACACGTTATTAATCACATATCTTGCCATGTTTACCAATTGCTCAAGGTATGGCTCTTAAAACTTGGTGCTGCTATCATTTCTTAATATACTTGTGACTGTGTAGTGCTCTAAAATTAGGAAACATCACTAGTTTCATGTAACTGTGATCCACATATCTACTAATTTGGCCAATTTTTGATAGACCACTTTGATATCAGCTCTGATCATAGTCTGTGCTTCTATGCAGTACGATGAATGAACTGGTCGACAAATTCAACACTGCTTATGACAGGCACAGCCGAAGGGGTGGCCGGACTGCTTTTATCTAAACGCTTATTCCTTTCCCACCGTCCTTTGTACTTCAATCGACCTCTGAAGAAAGCAGATTATACATATTTATGAATCATGTCGCGAACAGAAACGGACGTTTAAATAGCTTCTACGCATTCCTGCAGTTTGTATTATGAGAACTATGTAGTTTATCTTTCTCGACTCAGATCAGGTAGTGAATTGGTAAAGATCTACTTGTTACCTTGTTTTATTGCAGTCGGTATATGCCTATTGCTATATATTGTTTTTGCTTAACACTACATCTATCTAAACTATCTAAAGTGTGTTATGAGGGAATCTAGACGGATTTTAATAGAGAAGTGACAACAAAAGAATTCATACTAGATTTAAAGTATTGAATGTTTTGTAGAAGGAATTAAAGTCTTCTAAGTTGAATTCTCCTTTCTTTTCCTCTCATGGCCACAAATATTATAAAGTATTATTATTGTAACATATAGCTTGGGAGGCAATATTATATATATCCACTAAGCTTCTCTTTAATCATCACATATATATTAATTTTTTGGAATTTATTATCTCCACTCTAATGATAAAATGTGCCAGCACTCAACTATCATCCAAATTATTGAATTTTCTCAGAATTATTCTCTCCGTTCCAATATTTATATTCTATTTTGATCAAAATTGTGAAAATTGTTTTGACGAAAACAAAACATAAATAAAAGAGTAAATGATTTTATTTGGTATGCATTAATTTTTGTAATATACCTTTGATAAGCATGACTTTTTGTTAATTATATTATTATATATAATATCAAGCAGCCTTTCCAATTGCAAATGAGAATAAATTAGGAAGATTTCTTGATGGGAGATTATGATTAAATTAGAGTAGCTAGAGAAAGGAACAAATATTAATTTAGAGTAGGGGCAGAACTGGAAATCAAATGGTTCCAAATATATGGTGTGATTTACAAGTTACAAAAACTATCTACTTGAAAATAATAATAAAATTAAATAATTTGTCCGTTGGGACACATGACGGCTAATAATGCTTTGGTAATAATAACAATAAATGATGACATTAATAATACCAACAATAATTATAAATAATATAATCAATTTTTCATTATATTTTGAATCCTCATTCGTGTTCCTTTTCAGTTTATAATTATAGATATTGCCGTTATTCAATTAAAAAGGTATATTACAGTTTTTAATGATTTTCAATATTTTCAACCAATAAACGAATATTAATTAATTTATATTATGAGTTAAAAATATCTTATAATACAATACGTAGGTAATATATTATTCATCTGCAATTTAAGCTAGATTTAGGTCATCAACTAGTTTAGTGATATCAATATAGCTAGATTGAAGAATCTAATTATACCAAAAGTTAGAGACACACCATTAAAATAATCTAAAGTGTAGTGATGTGATTATTATTCTTTCAATCTCCTATAAAAAAGATAAAAATTAAATTGTCTAATCTCATAAAGAATTTATTGGGGACTCCGAAAATAATAGTGGTAGCAATTCACTATGCAAAACCGTCTAACAAAATTTGTCCTCATTCAACCTCACATAATGTCCTCATTTAATCTTAAGACTCTACAATAAATACAAAATTAAATATATAAATACGCAACTCTAATAAAAACTAGCAAAAATTGTAAGATTATTATTTTTGATCTTGAAATTAAACAAGTAAAAACATTTTTTTACAATGACATTAGAAAATGAGGGAATAATAGTAGATAAATATATTGGAAGATTCTTTAATCAATCGGTTTCTTTCTCATTATAATCGAATGTAATTATAACTTTGGTTAGAAATTAGAATCTCGTACCTTTGTGTTTATTTTCATATTATAGGACAAGAACTTGACGACATTATATGGAATAATTTCTTTACTCCTTCATCTCTTTTTTTTCTTTTATAAATTTCAAACCAAGCTCGTACAGTCACAATTTAATTTATAGATCGAATAGTATGCTGTAATATATATTTTATAAAGTGTTACTTTAAATAATTATAATGAGAATAATGATGATATTAAATTATAGTGTTGTGATTATTATACAAGTCAAAAATATTAAGCAACAATTGGAAATAGTAGTTGACCAGCAAAAACTGCCTTATATTTATTAATAATAAATGCCTTCTTTCTTTTTTAAGTCGGCATTCCTTCTTATTTCTTTTCATATACACGCTTCGTCCCAAAAAAAAATATTCATTTGAGAAATTAAAAGTTTATTGTGATAAGCACATCGGTACGGAATTGAAATCACCGGTTTTTGTATCGAGAATCGCTATTTGTGATTCTTAATTTGGAATCAGTTCGCTTCCCCTCATCATATTATTTGGGTACTGATTCTAAATTTAATCGATTAATTAGAAGTTAGAATTGAAGAATTGAAAAAATAAAATTTCCAATTTTGTGGTTTCGATCTATATTAAAATAGTTAAATGTCCAAGTACGTCCTAAAGTTATTTAGACACGATGGTGGGTTCTTGAATTTACTTGAACTAGTAGGAATATTTATAGGATGAGTTGTTTAAACTATCTATTATATTCGATATTAAGCGGATTTGAACCACAAAAACGAATCATGAAACCAAATGAATTTGTCGATTATCCGATCAAATTCGAAACCGATTCATGTATTGTGGTTATTACAATTCCTAAAAACACATCACTTAGTTTTCCAACTCAACCACTCAAGCGATGCTAAGTTGAAATTCCAGAGTGGGTTTAAAAGTACAAAACAAACCCTAATTTGACAATAAATCAATTAACTAACATTAGAAAAATGAAGTCACAACTCACAATATATGTGAAATAAGATTAGTATGTGATAGTACACGTGCTATAGCAGCAGCACACACTTCACACATGAACCAAACTGCCGTTACAAAAAAAAAATTAAATTCTCTGCAATTATATTGCTTTCCCAATTATTGAACCACCCAATTATTACCCTCCCTTTTGATTACTTTTCCCTAGTCCAACTTCTCCCTCCACGTGGCTTCACCTCATTGGCCGGTCAAATGTGAGAAATTCCCATTTTGTCCCTCTTCCCAGCACCTTAATTTAAATCTTTTTTTCCTTATCACAATCAAATAAAAATATTTGAATCAGTGTTGAGCGAGTGAAAGGTTTTTTCTCATGTATTGACTGTTGTTACTACTTCTTCTGCATATTTTCTTTCCAAAAATCATAACTTCCCAAACAAACTAACCCCACTTCCTTTTTCCCAATTATTATTTATTTATTTTGCCAAAGAAATCTTTTTTGTCCATTTCTGGCTCACTGCTGAGCCATTTGCTTAGAGGGAGAGAGGGGGAGAGAATGGAATACAGAAGAAGAAGAAGAAGAAGAAGCAAGAATTAGCCAATTAGGAAGGTGGGATGTGTTTTTTGTTTTGATAATTTATTTGAAGAGGGAGAAAAAGTATAAAGATGTGTCCTTTTTCCTTCTCTTCTAAATGGGAAGTTTTCAAACTGCTAAATTTTGAGGAGGGTCGGGAAAAGAGTATTTGATTTCTTAATTTTGACTGACTTACTGCTCTATGTTCTGTTCAGGTACTGAGGGAACTAGCCTGCCTAATCTATCGATTTCATCATTTGCTAATGATTGAGTGGGATATTGTTTTGTTATTTTACCATTTTGGTAATTGCGGGGGAATTTATTGTCTGGGCCATTGGTGTCTTTGATATGAATTTGAGCTGCATCTCACTTTTTTTTTTCTTGTACCCCTTATGATGGTCCATGCATAGGAAAGTCCCATTTTTTTGCTACAATTCTTCTTTTCTTCTTTTGGTTTTGTGTAATTCTTTACTTTTTTTGGGGTGTTGTTATCCCGATTTTCTTAGATCTTGTCGGGTTTTAAGCACTCGAGGATTTTGGGTCCTTATTGTTTCTCAGCTTTGTAAAAGATAGGAGAATTATTCCCTCACTTGAGTTCCATGCATCAAGATTTTGGATTTGGAAATATGTGGCTGAATCAATTTCTGGGTGAATCTTTTTGTAAATCTGTTTTGGGTTGAGTTCTGTTCTGATATATCTCTTTATAAACTTTGCTTTCCCTTTGGGAAGGAGAAAGAGGGGTGTGCTGTTTTTCATATTTTATTTGTGGTTCTGTTTAATTTAAGCCGTGCTGCATGTGTTTCTGGAGTTTTGTGCTTTTGTGTTGTTGTTTATTAGCTGCGTGTTTCAAGGGGGGCTGTTCTAATTCGATATGAATAAAGAAGGAATTTCTTGTTCTTTATCTTTGCTTTTATTGGGGTTATGTGTGATTGAAAGCCCTTTACTTGTGCTGGCTTTTCCTGTGTTCCTACTGAAAATTTCTGCTGTCTTGGCTTGCCTATCCAGTTTTGTGAACTTGTGGAGTATCATCAGCTATGGGAGGATTCGAGGATCACGTGGCTGTTATGGGAGATTGGATGCCCCCGAGCCCGAGCCCCGGGGCCTACTTCCTATCAATGATGAACGATGATGTTGCATCACGACTCGCTGTGGAATCCGATACTGGAAACAAAGGTGTGCCGCCTTTTCCTGGCCACGAACAACAAGGTGCCACCGGAAATGGTGATGAAAAGAATCAAAGTGAAGCTAGTTTTGGAGATGATGAGATCAGCAACAACTGCTTTGCTGTTACTGAACCGAAGTTAAGCACCCGAGGAGGTCTCATGGAGAGGATTGCAGCTAGGGCTGGCTTCAATGCACCAAGGTTGAATACGGAGAGCATCAGACCTCCTGACCTTTCTAAGAAACCGGAAGTTCGGTCCCCTTACTTGACTATCCCTCCCGGCCTTAGTCCCACCACCCTGCTCGATTCTCCGGTTTTCCTCTCTAATTCATTGGTAAATCCCTTCTAGTAGATTATACTTGCTCAACTTTGTCTTTTACCAACTGCTGCAAAAGAAATAGGAATAAGGGAAGAAGCTTGTTAGGGTGTTTTCGTGTCATATAACCCGTTGCATTTGTGTGATTCTTGTTTTTTTTCGAGTAAATCGGCTGCGTACGATTGAGTCTATGATTTTGGGTGCTTCTACTTTTATTTTGTTTCATGTTGTTATATCTTCCGATATGTTTTCTATGCAAGTTTGTGTCTGCAATGGAGTTGTGGAATATCCAATTTTCTTTAGAGTTGATGTAGTCATTCTTCACTGCATTGTTGTTAGTAACTGCCAATGGATTTGCTGCATTGCAGGTTATGCCATCGCCCACAACTGGCAAATTTTTATTTGCCACGAGTGGGGATAACCGGGACTCGTCGCTGATGGCAGGCGACTCGGATAAGGGGAAGGAGAACAACTTCGAGGACATCAACTCCTCTTCGTTTGCATTCAAACCTGTCACTGAATCTGCCTCCTTCCCATACTTGAATGCAGCAAACAAAGTAATTTCATTGCTACCACTTCTTGTAAGGTTATCTTATAGTAATTTCCATTTAACGATCGATCAAATTATTCGACGTCTGCAGAATTTTCATAGTTTGGGGTTTACGAAAACGCATCTGGCAAACACTAGTACCCTTTTTCATGAGGCGGGCTTCGATAAATCGGAACTGAGCAACAACAGTAGCAGTGACATGCTGCAGCAGTCTCACAACTCTGCTGGCGCAGCGGTGGAGCATTCTCCGCCTTTTGATGAACAAATTGATGATGGAGATCAGAGAAGCACCGGAGATCCCAATGGAGGTGGAAGCACGGCTGAGGATGGTTACAATTGGAGGAAATATGGGCAGAAACATGTGAAAGGAAGCGAGTATCCTCGTAGCTATTACAAATGCACGCACCCCGGCTGTCCCGTAAAGAAGAAAGTTGAACGATCTCAGGAAGGTCACATAACGGAGATAATCTACAAGGGCTCGCATAACCACCCGAAGCCTCCTCCTAACCGAAGACCGACTCTTGGGTCCATGAATGCACTTGGTGACATGCAGCTCGATTCTGAGCCCGGTGATTCCATCTGGCCGGGAGTTCAGAACGGGAACGTTGCTGGAGGTTGTTGGAAACGGGAGAATCTTGAGGCGACGTCCTCTGCACTGCAGGGCCAAGATTATGGCAATGGAGGTACTACCGGTGCTACTTTGCAGGCTCAGAAGGGTAGCACTTATGAGTCAGTAGATGGTGTTGATAGATCCTCTACTTTCTCTAACGATGAAGAAGACGATGATCGCGCCACGCATGGAAGTGTATCGTTAGGTTATGATGGCGAAGGAGACGAGTCAGAATCGAAGAGAAGGTTTCTGCTTCTTACTGTTTCCTATTCACCGAGGAGAAGGAAATTCTGAGACAAGGTTACTCGATGATGCTCATCTTTTACCGTTTGTTTTTTCATATTTGCAGGAGAATGGAAACGTATGCACCGGAGATGAGTGGTGCATCGAGACCGATAAGGGAGCCGAGGGTCGTGGTCCAGACAACCAGTGAGGTCGACATCCTCGACGACGGATATCGTTGGAGGAAATACGGGCAGAAAGTAGTCAAAGGGAATCCAAACCCAAGGTTGGAACTAAAGTCTTCCCTCATCTTTCAATGAAACCATTCATAACAATCACTCATGTTTGTGTAAGCATGCTAATGCAGGAGTTACTACAAGTGCACGAGCGCCGGCTGCAACGTGAGGAAGCACGTCGAACGGGCCTCCCACGACCTGAAGTCCGTGATCACGACGTATGAGGGCAAGCACAACCACGACGTCCCTGCAGCGCGCAACAGTGGTGCACACGTGAACTCCGGGGGCAATCAGAACACACTCCCTTCCTCCCAACAATCTTCGACCGGTGGCCATAGGCCAGAGCCATCCCACCTCCGGGGCAACGCAGCCTGGTACGAGAGACCTCCCCTAGGCCCCTTCGGGCTCCCCCCTGGCCGGCCACAGCTAGGACCAGGCCATGGCTTCGGATACGGAATGAATCATGCCGGGATGGGATTCGGACCTAACCAAGGCAAGCTACCCGTAATGCCGGTTCATCCATATCTCGGCCATCACTCCCGTCCGATGAACGAGATGAGTTACATGCTGCCGAAAGGCGAACCGAAAATCGAGCCGGTGACCGATGCGGGCTTGAACAACAGTGGCAATGGATCTTCATCGGTTTATCAGCAGCTTATGAGCCGACTGCCGCTCGGACCACAGATGTAAATGCTCAAATAATTTTTGTTTATTGAGCACCAAAGAAAGTAGACTTGTGGAATATATATTTATATATACTCTCTTATCATATGTGGTTTTTAACTGTTGCTAATTATTAATCATTCTTTATTTCTTTCTTTGTTATAGACTTGCAATATAAGTGGATCTATAGTTATGATATGGCAACATTTTCTCATTATTGTTTCAAATCCAAGAATTCGTCATCATAAATATTGTGACAGGAAATTTTGCATCTACATGTAGGGCTCACCTGGAATCATGCTTTTGATATGTTGATTGAGTTATGTCTTATTATCGAGTACGAGCTTAGCTCGCTATATGATTATCCAATTCGAGTTCGATTTGTGTGTTAATTGTTAATATTGTTCTTTAGTTTGAATTAAGGCTCGTGTAACATTCATATTAGTAATTTTCAAACTCGATTTTGAGACCGTAAAAGCTCGAATCAAGGGTTGGAATCCCTTTCATTGCATAAGTGTATGCATACAATCTTGAGTAATATGTTTGTGAAAAAACGAAATTGAAGATGTGCTCACGAATTTCATGAGTCAAGTATTGTCTAACTCGAGTTTAAAACAAATTGTTTTCGAGTCTGAGTTTAAATTAGGGATGGGCATGGGCCGGGCTGGGCCGGGTTTCTACCTGCCCAGGCCCGGCCCAAGGTTGCTGTAATCTGGCCCGGCCCAGGCCCGTGGCCCAGGCGGGCCAAAATATCAAGCCCAAGCCCAGCCCGACATGGGCCGGGCGTGCCTGGGCCGGCCCACTACGGTTTTTTTTTTCTAAAAAAATATAAGTTTTTAAATGTAATTACATATACAAAATTATAAATATAATTACATATACAAATTATAAATATAATTACATATACAAAATTATAAATATAATTACATATACAAAATTATAAATATAATAGTATATTATAAATATAAATGTAATTACATATACAAAATTATAAATATAATATAGTAATACACAAAGAGTATTGGGCCGGGCTTGGGCCGGGCCGGGTAGCTCGGGCTCAGAAATCGGCCCAAGCCCGGCCCATGGGCCAAAAAATTTATCCCAAGCCCGCCCATTTGATCTTTGGGCCGGGCTTGGGCCGACCCATTGCCGTCGGGCTTGGGCCGGGCTGGGCTGGGCCGGGCAAAATGCCCATCCCTAGTTTAAATCCTATGTAACGCACACTTGTCATTTCCCATAGGAAAGCCACCCAATTATCAATTTCCAAATAAAAAATAAAACAAAAATATATTAAAGGGAAATATTTAGAGCAAAAATGAAAAGGGAATGAAATCTATTTTGGTATTGTTTTGATGTTTTCTCCCAAAAAGAAAAAGAAAACAAAAGAAAATGGCAGAAGCAGAAGTATACCTACCTAATTTCACAACCCTTAGAATCAACGCATCAGAAACTGCGAACCATCTCTCATCAAACTTGAACTGATTCTTGGACCGTGATTGGACTGCGAGAATTTGCTTTAAATTACCAGATTTTGTGCACAATTTTTTGCGTTTAACGCACACACAAGTTAGCCGGACAATGAATTTTCTTTCCCGTTGATGGAGTTGAACAGATGTTTTCCCCAATTGAATTGAGTTCATGAAGAGAGTGTGAAATTGGATCTGATCTGAAAGATTGAAACCCCCTTAATTTCAGCTCTGGAACTTCACCTCAAACTCTCAAGGTAAACCCTCGACGCCGAGCTGAATTTGAATTTTTTTGAATTCAGAATTAGTCAGATCTGAAGACTCATCTTTGTTCTCACCGATCTGTATGAACGAACCCAGAAAAAAATAAATTTTATATGTAAGAGAACTCGTCTAGTTATGAAAAAGGAGAGGACGTTTTCATTTATTTGGGGTTTTGTGAGAAACCTCAGAATACATTAGACTTGATTATTATCTTCATTTCTCACTAATTGATTATTTATTCTAATTCGTCTAGTTCATATGAATCTCTCTGCTTCTGCTCTGATTACGAAATAGAGGAGCGAGGATGAAATGAATTCCACTGTTTCCATAACGCTGCTGATTGTGATTGTGTTCTAGAATATAATATTTTAGAGGTGAACTGTTATTGACAAAGAATTTGAATGCAGCTTAAGTTTGGGGGCACTATTTGATGATTATGGTAATCCTGTGAATTGCAGGTTGGAGAATTCTCATTTGCTGATCTAGCCGAACATCTTTAAGAAATGCATGCCAAGCATCGGAATGGTCCTGGGAATGGGTACAGGTCAAATATGATGGGGATGGGGGGTGTGGCTGCTGCCTCACGGATTCCTCCCGAAGGTTCAATGAGAGGTTACCGGATGTACAATTCTGAGTATAGGAACTATAATCGTGGTGGTTATGGAAGTGGAGGTCATTCCAAGCAATATCAGCCGCCTCTGCCCCCTCCGAGGGAGACCGACATTTTCATGGAAGCTGGAAGGATGGCTGCTGAGTATCTGGTTTCTAAAGGCATGCTGCCACCAAATGCACTATCTGGCAAGTGGCAGGGTGATGGCATGAAGAACCAGGTTGGGAACTTTCAGGGTGTTCGATCTAATGAAGCGGAGAAGTTACCAAGTTATGGGGATAACCGTGTATCAGCTCATTCCCGTTTGGGAAATGTTGCTCTAGATGCAGGTCCAGGTCGGAGAAAGTATTCTGATGAATATAATTTAATGGGTTCTAGAAGTTCTTTTAGAGGAAGGAAAAGAACTGGGTCCTTCAAAAGTTATGGGTTGGAGGTTAGTAGAGAACTGGGAAGAAACGGAACACTGACGGAGAAGAGTAGAGGTTTCCACAATGCAGAGTCAGAGAGTGATACTTCTGTTGGATATCATGGTGAGCAGCATGCTGGTAAAGATGGTAATCGTGAGATACATAGTTCATCTTCTGGCGAGACAGCTCGAGAAATGGAAAGTGAAACTCAGATAGCACCTGGATTGGAGAAACGCGACTTAGTTGAAAATGTCAGTGGGGATAACAGTACTTTGAGTAATGAGAAGAGTCTAGCATTAGATGCAAATGGCGAAGCCACAAAAAAGTCCGATGATGAGGCTGAGTTAGTTAAAGAGAGAAACAGTGAAGTTGATTTGCAGGAGAAGAATGATGAGAAAAAGGAGGTTGCATGTTCTAGAATTGAGGATAATTCTGTTAGTGAGGATTATGTTGATTTAATTCAACACTGCAAATATATAAAGGTTCCTACAAAGGCCCGTTCATCATTGACAAGTAAGGGTTTGAAGGGTAATCAGAATCCCATTAAAGAAGATGAGAGTATTTCCAAGAGAGAACCTTTAGAAGATTCTGGAGTCCATGTCATTGATGTTGACATTGAGAATTCAGCTGGTAATGCTGCTACCGATCAAAATCATGAATTTAAAAGTCTTCTGTCAGATGGCTCCACTTCGGAAAAAGAGAGAAATGTTACATACTCAACAAGGTCAGCACAAAGTTTGAGGTCTGAATCTTTTCCTAATAGATCTGCATATAAAGAGCAACAGCCAGATGGCGGGGTGTCTGGATTTGGTAGATCAAAATCCATGCTTATGGATCGAGGTGAAAAACGGGCAATGGATTGTGATTCTGATGATAAGGATGATTATAAAAAACTTAGACAATGGGTACCTTCACAGGATACTCTATCTAATAGCTCCTCTCCCATTTCTAGCTCAACAGAAAACAATCCACTATCACAAGAACCAAGTACATTGCAGGGTGGTCTTCTGGTTCCATCTCTTCATCAGAATAGTTTGGATATATCACTATTTCCGAAAGATCATGCTAACACGTGTGAGTTCATGCAAGAAAAGCAGCTGTTTCCAAGTTCATTTAAGACTTGTGACCTGAATCTTATTGGAGCTTGTGATGTCAACGAGAATCATGACCCTGATCCCATGCTTGTTTTTCCATCTATTACCCAAACTGGAAAAGCAGCAACACCTATTGATGTTGATCTGTCCATGGGTAATAATGGTATCATGTCTAATAAAACTTGTAAGCACAATGTCAATGAGAAGGATATTGAGGTTATAGATTTAGAAAAGGATTCTGCACATGAAGACAAAACCTTCGATAATCCTGATAGAAGGTTAGTTATTAACACATGCCTCGATCTCATTATTTTGCCACATTTAACTTGCTAATTGCGAGGGTATGGTTATTGATAAATGTCCTCGTCATTCAGGGGAGATACTCTATTCACTGACCTGGATAGCTTTTCTAATAATGTACCCAATGCTAATGGGATGCCTGACGTTCAGGATGGTTATGGACTTATGATATCAGAACTTCTTGGAAATGACAGCCCAAACTGTACTTCTGATCCCACAGATTTGAATTCTTTGCACAATCATATGGGTCTACCAAATGCAGAGGTAACGGACTTGAGTACTGATTGGCTCTTATCCCGCTGTTCTTTTGTGACCAATTTGAAAAGCTTAACTACTTAGCTTAGTTGCTCATTTTGAAAAGAAAATAAATACTATACTACTTAGCTTAGTTGCTCGTATTTATGATGCAACTCGATTGTCTCTAATATCTTACACTTTGTATTTCTTAAATAAGTGGCACCTGATGAACAATACTTCTCTTACTTGTCTTTGATATATCTGATTATATATTTGTTGCAGGGCATACTTGGAGATGACGACTCAATTTATATGTCACTGGGAGAAATACCGATAAGTATGTCGTATACATTATTTTAATGACTTTCTTGATTATTTGAATAGTTTATCAATCTATTATATGATCTGAAGCATATTTTATTTCCAGCATGCATATTAAAAATGAATACTCATGTATCGGTGACGCAACACTATCCAAAAAACATTTTCTAGCAAAATTTCATTCTCTCTCCCTCTCTCTTGACTATAAACCTGATTTCTTCCTGAACCTGAGCGTTTATATGTCATTGCTAATGAACAGTGGGAACAGTTTAACTTTCAGTATGTTACAAAGGTATAGTTGTTTATAAACCTACTTCATGACGAGGTATATTTCCGGGGACCACATTTTTTGTTATAACTTAAGCTTGTTTGTCTGATTTATAGATTTCTCAATTCTCATCTTTATTAATGACTCCTATCTTGTTTCTATGGCTAAAAAAGGAGCAAGCTGTCCTCCTGTTTGTCTTAAAAGTCAAAGTTGTCCCTGCAGTTTTCATTAACTTGTTTAATTAATGACCTACTGATTTTTCTAGTAACAACCATATTGTGATTCTAAGCACATCTCTGCTAGTTCATTCACATACTTTTTTCAGCCATGAGAACTAAGATACTCCTTTACTATGACTCTAGTATTTTGAGCTTGTTTTTTATCTGTTTTTGTAATAGCATGAAATACTTGGAAGCTCTATAACTACCTCTCTTTCTGAGCACACTAGTATTGATTCGTTGTAGGCATACTGGGAGCGTGGGAACAACCATCGCAGGACTACGGGAAACCATTTTGAGCACAGGTGAGCAGCTCAGGCATGCAGCTGTTGTGCTAGACCATTTCTTCCTCGATGTCTCGTTAGTATGATCTGATCCAGTTGCCACGGTCTTACCTGTACTAGACCACGACTTTCGACCCATCTCCATTAATAACATGGATTTTAGTTGATCTATCATGTAGATGATGATATCTCAAAGATGTATAGATGGTCTCCCTCATAACCAGTATGGTTATATTATCATGTATATAGAGTATTGAGGAGATGATGCATCACCATTAACAACAATATACATGTTCTGTAACCTTTTTGTATTATGCACAGGTAATGTTGTAGGTAATGTTGTTTTGTGCCTTTTGATATAGGCTTTTGCAACTTCAAAGGGAAAATCAATCTACACTCTTCTTTTGGATTTTGCTAGCAATTAAATTATTTCTCCATAAAATACTATCTTATATAGTTATTGGTTGTAATTAAGCCACGTTTACATTCTCAACTCAGACCAAACAAATGAGTGTGACAAACTTTAAGTGAATAATTGAATAAACAAACAATATAATATTATTCTCTAAAAAATTGTTGTGATTTATCTATAAGTAATTAACGTCACTTAAATTGAATATTTAGAGTAGATTTGGATTTACCCACTTGTTCATGTACACTTGAGCATTCAATGCTAGTGGTACGTACATATGATATTTAAAAGATTACCACTTGCCATATTATTTATTTGTTTATTATTTTTTTACAGTAATGTATTCACATTGTTGCCATATTTCATGAATACGATCAACCTTATGAATGTGTTCTACAACTTTAAATATAATGATATGCTACTAGCTATTTATTGTACTAATGATATATCCTTGCACACGACAACAAAATATGGAAAATCGATTACAATAATGTATAATTAATTAGGATAATATTATCCTTTTCCATTTATTTTATATTGCTCGTGTCTCTAAAACTAATCTTATTTTTTATTTATTTCATGTGTTATATTTTCATTTTATCGTCACTAAAGTATTTTATTTAGCCATTCCTTAATTTAGTATAATTAAGCTAGTGGGTATGATCAATCATAGAAGGAAATTAAATTAATTAAATCGTTAATAGCCAACCAAAATATATCCCATAATATATACTCCCTCCACACGTATTGATATCAATACGTATTTTAATTCATATTTACTAATAATATAATATCAAATTGTTTAACACTTTGATTTGACACGTATTATAAGATAGTGTTTTGATTTTGGTTAGACAAATATAATTAGTCTAATTATTAATTGAGCGTTAAAAATATTGGTGGTGATAGGAGGGAGTATAAGATTATATAGTTTATCACTGAATTGAATAAACAAATGACTGTTAAACCGAATCAACGGCCGACATCTAAAGCCAAAACATACAATGTAATAATAAGAATATTTTACTCAGCATAAATTAAATTAGTAATTTAATTTATTACACAACATATTTTAATAATTGGTGTTAGGACTATAATAACGGATTTGATTTATTTATTAAATTAACCCTGATAGCATTAAATAAAAATATATTAAAAAAGCTGGCCAGACATATTAATCTCCAATTACTCTAAATTAGGGAAATTAGCTTAAAACTATTATTATGTCAATAAAAAGGGCTTTGTTTCTTTCAAACATACAGTTAACTACACCAATACAAGTATATATAATTAATCCCTTAACAAATATTCCTTTGAATTTCCAAATTTTGGCTAAATTAACACTACGTGCTTGAATACACGAACCTATAAAAGCTACTAATTGTGGTGATTAACAAGTTAATTAACTAGTCCAATTAAAGACAGCATAATCATATCCCCATTCTAAATCATAGCATAATTAACCATATGCAGATATTCTCCCTCACTTTAACTGTAGAAGTAGAACCATTGACTAATTCACATATGCAAATACTCTTTCTTTAATCATTTTATGATTATTTTTATTATGTTTTATTTGAATTCCACCTACTATTGAACTGCAGGTAGTTAGTAATTAAATTTCTTGAATTTTTTATGAAAATAATTAAACACTGACATATTTACTACCACCTTTAAATGTTGTGTCAAATTTACAATATGAATATAACTAATCCCTTAATTTCAATATATTTTTCCAGTGATGCGAGGATTCACATTACAACAAAAATAAAACAAGATCATATATTGTTCTTAAGTACGTGTCATATTTTAAACAAGTAATTAAATTGTAAGAATTTATTGTAACATAAAATCGTATATATAAATTTATTTATTTTAATTATATGTGTAATTTGATTTTAGTATAGATTTAGGAAAAAAAGGAGCTAAAAACAAGACATGATTAAATTGAAACATGGGAGCTGCTGCTTTAACCATAATAATTAGTACTCAGAAAAAGAAAAACACCAAAAAGCAGATAAAAATACTATAGTACCACTTCCTTGTCGCGTAGTGAAATGGGAGCGTGACGGTCTGCTGCAAAATCGTAATTCCAGGAAGGGAGCGAGGGTAAAAGCGTAAAAACACGATACAAATTCATGAATCATGCAAAGAAATTGAAGAAGTGAAGAAGAAGAAGAAGATGAAAACAAACGTAGAGGAAAAAGAGTTGGAATGGGTATTTAAATAATTAGAGGAAATGGGAGAGAAAACCCTGCTGGCTGCTGTAGGTAGGTATAGGATAGGACAGCTTTGTTTTAGACTCTGACTGCTCCTCTCTCTCTCTCACTCTATAGTTTTGGTTGTCTCTCTCTTGAATTGTTATCTTTTTCTTTTTCTTTTTTCTTTCTTGTTTCACGCATATTCACAGAGAGGTGAATCGTGGGGTGTTTAATGGTATAAACCTGCTTTCTGGTGGAGAAGAGGGAAGAACCTGATGTCCCTTTTGATGTGCGAGTGGGTGGTGCCCTTTCCTCTCCTCTCTCTCTCTCTTTCCATACATATACTGATATACATACACTAAATTTAACTCATTCATTAACTTAGCCCCTCTCCCTCCCCCTCTCTCTATATTCATCGCTTTGGTATCTCTAAACACTACTGTTTAACCCCCCTCAATTGGCTAATATTATGCACATCCAATAACCTCTCCTAAGCTAAAAAGGTTTGTACTAAGGGTTTTGTGCTCATCTTTGCATTTGGTGTTGGAGCCTTCATGTCATGAGCTGGAGTTTCTTGCGCAGCTGCTTGGATTCCGTTTGATTTTATTTTTTCTGTTTTTTGGTGGGTTGTTTATCTTTGGTTAGTGTTTCATCTTCTGCTACTTTCAATCTATCCTCATGATTAAGTGAAATTGGCCTCTCCTTTTATACTGCGGATAGTGTACTATTCTTCACCAGCTCTGTGATTTTATGATCTGTAGTTCATGGCGATTCGATTCCATGGTGTTTCTTTTTTCGTGAACTAAACTTTTGAGGGGCTTTGCTTAACATCAAGTCTTCTCTTTTCTGAGTAAATCTGATCTCTCTCCTCTTTGTCAATGCCGGAATTTTCTATTAACTACTAATTTCTACTGTTCCGAAACAATTGTGAATGCTTGATTTTTTTCCCAAACCTAGAAAATTTTCTCAACGATGACTTTGATTTCAAGCTCCACTTACTATCCACACCAGTCTGAGAAAAGCCCCAAATTTCTCTGCACTGCTGATTTTTGCTGCTCTTTTTTTTTTTTCTTTTGTCGAGTTTCCAACACATGCAAATTTCGCTTTCTCGGTATTGTTTTTGGGAGTGCGTAAGCGCTTAGTTGTCATCCATCTTGGAAAAGCTTCACGATTTATATACTTCGTCTCGGTTTACCCACATAAAATGACGATTGATTAGGGTCTTCTCATACCTTAATCTTCTTCCTCTCCCCAAAATTCGGCCTTTTTACTGTTCAATCAAGCTCCCCCAAGCAGTTGCAAGATGAACTGAGACACTCGTATGTTTCAGATTCACATAAAATAACGTTTGCGAGAGGGGTCCTAGAGTCTACTGTTCATGTTTGAAAATCTTCAGACTTGTGGGTCTTGTGTTAACACGTTGGTTTGTGTATTTCTTTCCAGGGGTGATGGATTAATTGGAAAAAAGGTGAGATATTTAGGTGAGGTGGGGGTGTTTGCTTGATTATTATTCTGCTGCGGCGGTGGTGGTGGGGTACCGGAGGCGCGGCCTACTGTTGCTGCACACGGCGCTTTCCTTTTGAGGATTGAGAGAGAGAGAGAGAAAGAGGGAGAGGGAGAGGAAGTTCTTGTGACTGTTTGGGTAAACAGCACAAGAAGGAAGAAGGATAGCAGCAGATGTTATCCACTGAAAACCCACCTCCAGATCTCTGTGAAATCTCGCAACTGAAAAGTGGCAGTGATGAGAATACTAATAAGCAACAGCTTGAGGTAGATCTGTTCAAGTCTGGCCTTGATTACAACAACCCACTTCCCAAGTTCTCCATAAGGTAAAAAAAGAAGAAAAAAACTTCCTTAATCTCTCTTTTTACTCTTGTAAAGCTCTCCCTTTCTCTCTCTACACCATCATAATCCTGTTATTTCCTGGGGTCTTCTTTTGATTAGTGAAAATTTCAGATCCAACCTCTATCTAGTGATCTAGCTATTTCTCCATTAATCAAGATTTGCAGTCTTGAAAGATTTCAAGTTTTGCATTGATTATGTTGTTTGTGGGCAGGTATTGGCTTTGAGGGCCCTTCTCTCACTAAGTAAAGGCTTTGTTGCATTGTTTATGATGATCGCCGTTTTAGTCAATTTTGAACACTTGTGTTTAGGCAAGATTTTATTTTTTGGTCATTTTATGCTCATATGACTTCGGATGACAATACCTGTTTGTAATCTTCTCATAAAACCTCATTGTTAGCAAGTATTTGGTGTCTGAATTCGGTTTAAGTTGATACCCTTGTAGTGATCTGTGTTCATCGTGTGTGGCTGTGTATTTGCTTCTGAATCCTCTGCCAAGAACTCCTAATTTTCTTCTGATGTTTCGCTTTCTAGGCCGGATGCTTTTCTTTTTTGATGATAATCCCTTCTCTAATGGAAAATTGCAGTAATTTGTTCTCCTACAAAGTTTTGATGTTAGTGTTGAGAAGTTGTATATTGCTGCAGGGATTATGTATTCAATACACGGGGAAAAGATATCAAGAACAATTGGCCATTTTCAAAGAAGAATTTGAAGCTTTGTTTGAAGCATGGAGTGAAGGATGTGTTGCCTCCTTTCCAGTCTCTGGGTTCCGTGGGAATCGAGTTCCCATCGACCACAACTATTCAATCTTGTTCTGATGTAAATTCTGTTCCCCCAATTAGAAATAGTCGTTCGGAACGAGAAGCTCGGTATTTATCAGTATCTCGGAGTGAGAAGCTTAAGTTTGCAGTTCGAGATTTCAAGAAGGCTGAGAGCAATACTCAAAGCCCACTCAAGAAGTGCAGGTTGACCGGAAAGCAAACCAATACTGCTGAACTGAAATCAAACGAATATTCGGCTGTAAACACTCCTGTGGTTTTAGAAACAATGGCCTCAAAAGTGTGCCCGGTGTGCAAGACGTTTTCGTCGTCTTCTAACACTACTTTGAATGCCCATATCGATCAATGCCTTTCTGGGGAGTCCACAATTAAATGGACTACAAATACGAAAGTGATTAAGCATAGAATAAAACCGAGGAAGACAAGATTGATGGTGGACATATATGAAACGGCCTTAAACTGCACGTTGGAGGATCTCGATAAAAGAAATGGAACAAACTGGGCTTCAAATATGGGTCTCCATCCTCAGGATTTGGAGGAGTCTTCGGAGGAGGAAAAGAAAACGTACTCTCTGTTTGATTTGGAAGAAACTGACGACCACGAAGGTGCTGTATATATTGACTCCAGTGGCACCAAGCTTCGAATTTTATCAAAGCTCGATGATCTACCTTCAAAGATTAATGTTAGTAATTCCGGAGTATGCCAGTTTGTGAAGAGAGATGAAGGACTCAAATTGCTTTCCGGTAAGAAGAAGAAGAGGAAGCATACTGTCCAGAAAGGTGAGTTTCAGAAGAATTCTCTTGATGGACAAGGAAGTTGCTCTCCGATTCCCGACTCTCCTCCACATGGTCCTAGATGTTTCTACCCAGGTGTTGAGGTATGTTTTGTCTTACTTCGCTTTCTGCCTTCGCCTGCATTACTTGATACCTATACTACGTACTTAGTTAAATTGATGGGAAAACTGTATCATGATTTTGTGGTGTCACAGCTGTTAACTGCTTAACATGTTCATCATTTGAATCGGGTCCCATGTTTGTTCACAGGTTACTGATAATCAACAGAAGTTATTACCCCCTCAAGGTGACAAGGAGGATGATCCTACAAAGTCCCCCACCGCACCTGATCATATCAAGTTTGATAATTTTGGAATGATTAAAAAGTGGGTAGGCTCCAAGCGCACCTGCCTAAAAAAGAATATCAATCTCGAGATTGAGAATCAGCCTTCTGATAAAAGTTTGAATAACTTGCGAATAAAAAGTGTTTCAGCGCTTGGCGATAGACAGTCTCCAATTTCATCTGATGAAAATCCTTCGTCACCTCCTGAAGGTCTTAAAAGGAAGGAGAACCTATGCAGATCTCTTGGTGGATGGGCTGAATTGCCTTGTGTTCGAAAGGGTCCAGGGTTTTCCTTGTTGAGATCTGAAAATGCAAGTGATAAGAAAAATCATTTGATGTCCTTGAAATCTAATGTTAAGCAGTTGAGAAAAGATAGCTCCTCAGGTCATGAGCACCTTGTGGATCCTCCAAATCGTAAAGAAAGCAATGCTCTTTCTCGCTGTAATAAGAAAATGGGGATAAGGAATGATAACACTTTTATCGGCTCAAGCATCTCCCACCGACGTACTTTTTCTTCTGAAGTGAAGAAAGCTACACCTCCATCTAGAGGTAGGAAATCTTCATTGTTGAGAAGAAAGCTGTTGTCTGTAAGGGATGCATCTGTTTTCAAACCAAAGAAGAGTTTGGGGATAGATCATTCAAGTTTCAAGAAGCCTATGTTGTGTTGCACGTCCCGGTCAAATGAGGAGGCAGTGGTCTCACAGTCTATACTTAATGCAGAAGATAATCAGTTAACTGAAATGGGAGAAAATGTAGCTCTAATGGAAAAGGACTGTGGTGTGCCATTGACCAATAGAACTAGGGTTTTGAAAATTCGTAAGATGACGGGGAGATTTACGAATGCGGGTGAAGGAGACACTACATCTAAGGGCTCAGAGACATCAGATGAGTCCGATGACAGTCGTGATGTTGGGAAGAAAATCGATTCGTTCATAGGTGGCAGCATTCGAGCCGATACATCCAGTGCCTTAGTAGAAGAGGCTGAAATGCTGGATGATTTTGTTTGCAGGCCAGCTTCGACTGATGGAGAAGCTTTTGTTTCCTTCAGCAGATCTTTGGATTCTGCATTCACTGGACTTGCCGGTTCTAATGCGCAATATTATAGCAAAGCATATGATGAGCATTGCACGACTGAGCTAGTGTTCCGTTCTGACCAAGAGATGTTTTGTGCAGACGTCGTCGGGAAAAATTTGGTTACTCCTGATAGTCACGAAATGGCAGAAATGGATGGTGGTGACAAGGCGCAAGGGAATTACTTTGTCGATGTTGATCCGATTCCCATACCAGGACCACCAGGCTCGTTTTTGCCAAGTCCGGGGCGTATGGGCTCCGAGGAGCTACTGGGGCATTCATCATTAACCACGTGCAAGATACAATCTTCAGACGATGGACACGAAGTGGTTGATATGGATTCATCAGATTCTCCCATCTCTGCAATGTCTACTGTGTCAAATATTGTTCGGGGAAGATCTAGATCGATATCCACCACCAACTTGTCCACGCAATCACAATTTCCGCACAAGACTCAACGTGGCATTACCGAGGAGGGTAACAATCCTGTAGGGGAGCAGGTTGTTGGTACTGGAGAAAGACAGCTTGAACTTCTCAAGTCTAAGGCCAACCTCTCATTACCCGAAGCAACTTGTGAGGTGTTGAATATCCAGCCATGTTGTTGCTCGAGGAAGGACGTGTCGTTGCAAGGCGGTTCATTGAATTATCAGGAGCCGCATATTTTGAGTCGAGGAACTACAACTTCTCTCCCAGTTCATACCCAGGAAAAGCAAGAAACACCCTCGCAGAAGGAGCCAACTGCTGCAATCCGGAAAGATGTGGTAAATTCAACCATGGCTTACGCTCCGGTGGCAGTTCCTCGTAATCCGGAGGTGATGTTTCGAGCTTATGGGGATTGTGAATTTCCTAGTCCTACTTCAAATCCTGTGCTGAGATTAATGGGGAAGAACTTAATGGTGGTGAATAAAGATGACAATCTCCCTACTCCATCCGGTATGATGATAGAGCATTCTGTCTCGGGTGTGAGGTTATGTGTTGAAAACGGTAGAAATAACCGGAACGAGCCGAACACGTTTCACCACGTGGTATCACGGGCTCCTCTCATGTTCGACAGCATCCCAGCCAACGTACCTGCACATCAGTTCGATTTCACTTCATCTGATTCTTTCAAAACTCCTTATAGGCCGTCGACACCCGTGTTTCCTGTTACGAGCTTCGGTGATATCAATTCTGCTTCTGCTTCGGGTTATCGCGAATATGGAGGTGGGTTTGGTAGGGTTCCCGATCATCATCTCCGGTCGAAGATCGGACTGTATGATCATAATTTGAAAGTCGGGACTCCTATCCATCGCCTCAAGAAACGCAAGGAAATAATCATCATTGACCACTCACCCGAAACCGAAGCAACACACGTGGCCGCACCAATGCCATTGCCACCCGAGTCGAGACACGTGAATCCCTTCTATCGTTACCCAACACATGTCAACACTCGATTTCCTGGATCGCCAGCGGCTCCCCCTTCCAAGGGAATTAACAGTGCTTCACTGCCCTCATCAGCTCATCGCATGAGGTCCTTTTCGTGATTCTTGCAATGTACGCAACGACGACGATGATAGCAGGCTTCGGAGTTTTTTCGAGCGACAAAATATACAGTGCGGAGGAAAGAACACAGATGAGAGGTTTTGATCTAGTTTTCCTTTTCCTAAAATCACTACTCTTATTATATATAATGTATACAAGTCTTGATGTAAAAGGATGCTTCTCTTTCAATAATTTCGTTACACTTGGAAAAAAACTCTCTTGTTTTGCAAAATGCATGCAATACGTACCTTGTCATTACATAATATTACATGCACGCAAGTTTGTAGTAAAGAAATATTCATCATTGTCTCAACGCGACTGTTAGTATTTCATTATTTCATGTAAGAAGAGGTTGGAGAAAGTGATCCATATATAATATAGGTCCCTTGAGGCCTTAGGGATAAATTAATTAAAATAACTCAAGTAGAAAACTCCAGTGAAATTAATTAAAGTATTATCTCATGGACATTTTTACAAATATTTGCAAGTCAAGAAAGTAGCTATTCCAAAAACACAGCTAGCTATCTTTCTATATATAGATATATATTGTTTATGAACAATTTGGAAAAGTTACTGCTGCAGTCAAATATAAGAACCCTAATGAAAGAAAAAGCTCGAAAACTTGGATTCCTAATTGAAGTTTTTTATTGATTATAAACCTTGATTATTAGGATGAAGATTGAAGAATAGTATATGCCATTATTTACTAGTATTTAGAAAATAAGCCATAAAAAAGGTCATATCACAAAATACAAATACACAAGTGACTTTTCAACTTTACCTAGAGCTTTACTCTGCTCGTAAAGACTGTAATAATTACTCCACAAGCATGTGAAATTAAATGGCCGACTTGTCACCTTTTCATCACTACATCCTCAAATACCACACATAAATCAGTATTTGGTAGAACAAATACCAAATATTTTGAACAATAAATTAAACAGCCACAACTTTGTTCTTTCCAACTGCAAGATTCATTCAATCTTATCATTTCTTCTTTTTGTGCTATGCTTATATATCATTTGATAATAATAATAATACTTCATAAATACATTAGACAAGTATATATACGCACTAAGTTGATCTTTTGGGGTTTGTTGATGTAATGTGTATGGCTGAGTGTGCACGGTAAAGGGACAGACAGCTACTACATAGTAATTAAAAATGATAATTAATGGGTTGTTAAATAATACTAGTAGTATATAAATTGATATGGGACCGATTTCTGTCCTTGGCTACTAATTGTTTATTGTATTCCTTTCCGTCGCTTTCTATATCGCAATACGTTAAAATAATTAAAGCTGCTACACATTTTCAACTTTCAATTATTCGTTTTTAATTTTCTACTTTTTTTACCAATATACTTGTTATTGAAAGTTCAAGATTTCCTCCCACAAATTGTGTCTGTGGCTTATCAAACTTGTTATTATTTATTTTTTTATGAATAACTTTGTGCTTCTAAAATTGTATTTTGAGTTGGGAGTCATGATTTAATATAATTATAATATCCAAAGTTCTTTGAAAAATAAAAAAATAAGCAGTCCTTTAGAACTAAAGGGCTTAGTTTTAGTTTTGGGCCGACATTTGGGTCCAATAAATATGGGCCGCATTTTGTTTTTCAAGTTTGGAAATATCGCAATAATTGAAGAAAATAATAATAAATAATTACAGATGAGTAAGCGGGGCCCACCCGCATGTTCCTTCCTTCCACACATTTCTATTTCTATTTCCATTTCCTTTTATTTTTTATTTTTATTTTTATTACAATAAATAATTATTACAGTGATGATTCCATAATACGATCGCAGAGATCTTTGCTGATATATAAATCCATCCCCACATCTAGGGTTTCCTTTTCCCCGATTCAACCCCAAATATGTTTCAATCTCCATGTTGGTTTATTTATGGAGAGCAAGCTGAAGGTACGCTCATAAATTTTTCTCACTGTTAATTGCGCTTCCCTTCCAATTTATTTCGTTCCATTTGTTGCTTTCCACTGTCCGATTTTTGGGAATTAAATTCTGCTTGAATGATTGGGAATCGAATTCAGGTAATTAATTTCGGGAGGTGTTTGTTTGACTTGGATAAATCCGGTGAGCTGGAATGATGGTTGGTTGTTCGCGATCTTGATCTGGATGATTACGGTGGGAATCTCGTAGCTGACTGCTGTTTGTAGGCAGGAGGAATTAAGTGGGTTGAATATGGACAGCTGGGTTCATGAATCGGTGGAAGATAATGAGGGGAGTGCAAGTGGATCTAAGGTTCAAGCTAACGGGTCTTGTGTAGTGGAAGATAGTAGGGATAAGAATGATCTGAATCTGAAGGGAGGAGCTGAAGATTCTGGTCATGAGGATTTGAAACCTGAAGCTTCGCCGCCATTACCTATTAGGAAAGGGCTCGGGTTGAAGAAATGGAGGAGGTTTAGGAGAGATGTGAACAGGGATGTGGAGAGTAGCATCGATGCTGGTAACATGGTAGCAAAGGAATCACCGCGTGGAGGTGGTTCTAACCCGAGCAAGCGAGGGGCATACGCTGACAGAAAGCAGAAGAGCGAGGGCTCTGTTTCTTCAACAAATGCTGTGGTTAGAAGTTTCGATGGTTTTAATCCGCTTGATGATGCGACTTTGGGATTGTATCCGTCATTTGCTGCTGGAACTGATTCGGAGAATAGTGAGGATCGGAGTAGTAAGTCTTCTACAGCAGCAAGTGCTCCAAGGACGAAGTATGAGTTTCCAGTGGTTGGGGGTTTCCGGCGTGATAGGAGCAATGCCAGTAGTTTGAACGGGAAGAATGTGACGCACCCTCTGCAGTTTGGCCAACATGAGAAAGGTCGGATCGAGACCAGCAAGAAGGCTAGAGGCGAACGAGTCAAAATCGAGAAAGAAAACTCCCATTCCAGTGTGGAATCTGACTCTCGAAGCACCACTTTTCCGTTTGCGCAGGGAACTTACTCTGTGAATAATGGTGTAAGGAGTGAAGGAACAAATGAGTATGATGGAGAAAATGGTGATGAAGTTCAGGGCAGTGAGAAACAAGTGAATGATGGACATGAAGGGTTTGAGGACTTATCTCCTGAAGATGTAGCTGCCGGCTCTTCTTGGACGAAGAAAGAAGAAACAAGTAAGAATCGCGGTTCTTTCAGAGATAATGATCCACTAGCCGAATCTCTTCGTGCAATTCAATCTGCACAAGAAGCGCTACAAGAAGGTTCGCATGTTTTTTTTTTCTCTCTCTTCAGTCACCTTTTTGCAAGTATTTCGAATCATATATTCATATTGAGAGACTTCACCACCAAATTTAAGAAAAAATTGAGCTTTAGGTAGGGATCATTTTGTGTGATCTTGTTATTGTTCTTTTCTGATGAGTGATCATTTTGTACGCAGAGGTACTTAAGTTTAAAGAAATCGGAAATGATGATGTTCCCATATATGGTCCTGTTTCGGAGTTATGCAATGAATATATAGATGTAGAACAGCAACATCGAGACACAAGCGGCGCAGGTTCTCAAAGCTCTTCGCGTGTAGAAATCAGAAACGAAGACTTGATAGCAGAACTCGAAGATCTCTTTAAGCAGAAGGTTGAAGCTGAAGTTGAGTATTTACTAATATCAAGAACTGCGCAGAGTCTGAGTGGTGCTGCCGTTGATACCGTGTTAGAACAACAAAAGGCTCTAACATCATTGCAAACAAAGGTGCTCGATAAGCTCGAAGATGGTGAAGAGATTGCAAGTGTTGGTGAGATACTGAAGCTGCAGAACGGCGCATGTAAGTACGGTTCATGTTTCGTATTGCAACTAGTTTTTCTAGTAGTGTTCTTGAGTGTCTTTATACACCAACTTTCACAAGATCGTGTGGAGGTTGTTCCCACGTAGTTCTAGGAAGTAGGAAATCTTTACTTCCCTTCCCCTTTTTTTGGCCTAATGAATTATAAAAACTATATGTTTTGACGATCAACGCATCTATTCTTCAAGAAGTAGATGTGAGTAGGCTCTCTTTCTATAAAGAATTTCTGTGTATTACACTGATTTTTGCAGCCGTTCCTCCTTTCCCCCTTTTTAATAAATATTTATTGATCAATCCTTGATGATGATGAATTTGTGCGTGTGCATGAGGATTTTGTACGTTTTGAAGATATTTCGTGCAGCTCTAATTTCCTTTCTATATGAATGTGATATATCGACTAAAATCTCTATATAGGGCATTTCGAATGCGATTTGAGATGCTAAAAACATCTTTAGAATCATTATGCATCCAAGAAACACGTGAGTAATTCACAAAAAGGAAATATGATAATTGTGTAGTTTTCTTTCGTTTTCAATTATCACAAAAAGTGTGTGTGTGTTTTTTTTAATGTATTTACTGCTTTAGAATTACATCTCGCAAACTAAAAAGTGAATCATAAAATAAAAAAGAATGAAAATTGGTAAACTTAGTGGGGTTAGAAGTCACTGAAATATATGTATACAAGACCCTAAATTGTATTTTACTCTGAGCATCCCCTCCCCAATGGGGGTATTTGTAGGGTTCACAAATAGTGGGTTCGGTGGCACAATCGTAAATAAATGAAACTTTTTTGGGTGGAGTTTGGGAGATTGTGTTGGTAGGTAGCAGTGAGAGTTTCTCACTTTGAGTTTCCGGAGTCTCTACTTTAATAATTGTAGAATGATTGAATTTGAGAAAAATGATATTAATTTATTTTGTTAATTTAAATTTGTAATATAAATTAAATAAATACGAAAAAAATAAATAAATAAAATGAAATTTAAAATAAGAATTACAATAATTAAGACACAACATTCAATTTGAAATAAAAATTACAATAATTAAAATACAACACTAGAAATTAAAATTACAATAATTAAAATACAACACTAGAAATTAAAATTACAATAAATGAAAAACAACATTAGAAATAAAAATTACAATAATTAAGAAACAACTAAACTAAAAATCAAACCTACTCCTAATTTGAGCACACATAGTGTTGTAAATCTCGAGTTGCTCGGGCGTCATCCTCGACGTATCCTTCAACAAGATCTTATAATAAGCAAGTCTTGTTGTGTCGTAGGTGAATGTTGTGATTGCATTGGAAGTTTGTTTCAAAGTTTCCAACGCTTCGTTATTTTGTGGCTCGGAGGCGGAGGCTTTACCCTTCCCTTTTCTTTTCGCCGCCTTCGTCCCCATCGGACGTTCCTCGGGTTCGGTTTGGGCGTCGCCTCCTTCGGTTGAGTGCTCATGAACCCTTCCCCCATATTGTTTTTCCCTCTTTTGTTGGTGTGGATGATTGGAACAACGCGTTGGAATTTTTGCGTGTTGCGCAAAATCTCCCAACAATGTCGGTATTTGAACTCCGACCCTTTGGTTTGTTTATACTCCGACAACGCCCTTTGGTAGATGTCGTGGTCGGAGTTGCCGCTTGCCTATTGATCACTGCACCGGTTGTAGATTGCGCAAAACTCACGGGTCGTACTTTGAATACATTGCCAATGACACTTCAATTGGCGGAGGTTGCGATGCCTCGGCATATTGCGTTGTCGGTTGAAGGAGTCCGTGATGCGTTTCCAATAGGTCTCGACCTTTTGGTTGTTGCCGACGATGGGGTCTTGGCTTGTGTCGAGCCAAGTGCCGCAAAGTATGATGTCATCCTCCTCGGTGTAGGCAACATCCACTTTGGTTCGAGCGCCCACTTTGGAGAGAGAGATAGCAACATTGTCGTCCGTAGAATCGTCGACGGAATCATTCAAGTTGATTCTGTCGAGTCCTCCGGCTCTCCCGGAGGAAGCGGTTGAAAATGTAGGAGAGGGTTGAGAAGAGAATTGAGGTGAGTACGAAGGAAATGGAAATTATTGGCCGGAATAAGTTTGGCCGGGATAAGGAGTAGAGAAGAAAGTAGGGTTGAATTGAGAGGGTGAAAATTGAGAGGGAGAGAAAGGAGAATTTTGGCCGGAATAATTCGCATTGCCGGATGACGAATTGTCCGAACTTTGATTATCGGAGCTCCCGCCTTAACTTCGGAATAGAAATCTATTGAATTGTTCATCCATATTTTTTTTTTCTAACTTGTAATAAAAATGGTTGAAGAAATATTGTTTAGAGATTGAAGAATGGATGAAGATGTGTGAAAATGTGGGATTGAAATAAGGTATTTATAGATGATTAAAATAATAATAAAAAAAAAGGAAATTGGCCCGGGTTCGGGAAACCCGAGCACGCAGCGGCGGGATGGCCCGGGGCACCCGCGCCCGGGTTCAGGGGGCAACGCCCGGTGTGGGGCGCCCCTTCTTCACAGCGGTGGGTTCGGGGGTGTTGCCCGCGCCCCTGCCCCAAGGGCTTCCCGGGTAGCGCGCGCCCCCCGCTGGGGATGCTCTTAGAAAGAACTCTTTATGTGTTTGAATTTCTTCATTAAATTAAATCAATGTATAGAACATCATATGAAGGGAACGTGCTGTTGATTTCAAAGGCATAGAAAAAATCTAAGCTTGACTTGTCATAAGTCAAGAGAAGTGAGTGGAGAGGCTGCAACTCAATTTACAACTTGACTATTTCCTAAAGCATAAATAATTTGATTCTAATTTCTAAATAATTCTCTCCACAACAATAATCTTAATTAAAGAGTCGACAACTTCTTCCAACGTTCAATTATAATACTCCCAACTGCAATATCAAGAGGCTATAATAAACTTTGCAGAAAAAATCGAGTCTTGCAAGAAAAGTGTCAACACGTCTCCTTGAGCTACGACTTTTCTTCCTTTTCTCCAAATTACATGCAAATAGATATTATTTCCACCTTATTACATTATTATTAGTGCTCCATTGAGCCTTGATGACGATGGTGATGATAATTGAAGAAGAAGAAAAAAAGTAAAGAAGAAGAAAAAAAGTAAAGAAGAAGACACGTACGATAACACACAATTTACAACCAATTCGAAGCAATGAAGATGGTCAATTAATTCATCTTTTACATAACTTTCTTTAAACGGTTGTACCCTATGCATAAGACTACGTATCATTCTAGAAAATAAGAGCATTACTTACCATATATATACGAAACCTAAGCATAGTTTAGCTATTTCAAGTAAAATCTGCAGAACGCAACAGTAATGCATAGCTTAGATAATTAAAGAAGAAGAAGAAAGGAGTTAAGCATAATGATAATTAGCAAGGAGTTGATGAGGTTGTGAAGGAGGCAACTCATTGAGGTCGAAATCTAGCACTCCATGAATGGATTGGTTCGTAGGGAAGGATTTGCATTTGCCGTTATTCTCCATTAATTTGAGATCGGATAGCTTCACCTTCTTCCTCTTCTTCATCTTCTTATTCTTCATCGTCAACACCTGCAACTCAGATTCTCCGCCGCCGCCGCCGCTACCTTTTTCCTCGTGAGTGTGATCAACAACCTCACCCTCGGATTCGCCAGAATTCTTACCCTCCGCCAGCATCATCAGAAACTTCACGGCTTCGCGCAATCGATGGTCGTCCTCAACCGCCGGCGCTGTGGACTTGCGGCCGCGCTTGGCAGTCACCGCCCACCCCTTCATCGATTCCAACAGATTGACCGCGCGGTCTCTCCCATCCTCAATTTTGCGGGGGTTAATTGCATCCGATAGTGAGGACGACGAAGAAGAAGAGGTGCGCTTCGCCGCCGTAGATGAAGGCGATGACGGCGGATTCACCCCCCTCCAATCCCGATCGGGGTGGCACCTCATATGCCCGAACAACGACTTCATCGACGGGAAATTCTTATCACATACCACGCAACTACACTTGCTCATCATATAATTACCTGAACCACCACCGCCGCCGTTATCACTCGCCTCCTCCTCCGCCGTCGCCTCGTCACGGCGGTTTTGCTTCCCGAACGTAATGTCGCGATCGGCTTTGTACTTTTTGCGGTTGGGAAGCTGCCCGTGACTCCTCATGTGACCTCCGAGAGCTTTACCAGAGCTGAATACTTTCTCACAGATATTACAAACCTTTTTCACATCACAATCGCCATTTTTCCTCACCTCGCACTCTACTTCCCGATCCCTAATTTCAGCACCGCAATTCTCCTCTTCTTCTCGTTGCTCAGGCAGATTGAGCTCAAGCCACTCCGCCGAAACATCTGATTCGCGCTCATATTTCTCGATCGAGAACGACCCTTCATCTCCGTCGTGATTAGGCGCCATTGATTAAGAATATCAGAATTGAAGAACAACTTCACCTAATCAATGGAAATGCATATAAATATATATATGAGCGCTATTGAATTGCGGAAGCTGAAGAATTCATAAATTAATAAACACACATATGCTTACAGCTTACACCATACACACATACACACACACGTACGTATGCAGTATGTATACAATCGGTGAAAGGATGAAGATGAAGTAAATCCAAGAGTGAAATGAAGAATGAAGAAGAGAGCTGAAAAGAGTAGTCGTGAGTTGCAGTTAACCGCTCTTAGGAGATCAACTGTCACGTTCTTCCACCTTTTTGCCTTCTTCTCCTTCTTCTCTCTCTCAACAAAATCGCACTAATGATACGTGTGCATATGTCATTATTTTCAAATTAAACCTCACAATATTCTCTTTTTATTTCCTTTTATTTATCGTGCTATAACTTAATACATTCTTTTTTAAGGCAATAAATTAGCTAATTTTCTTTTTATGGGAAATAAACTTTGTAC
This sequence comes from Leonotis leonurus, assembly GCA_026898415.1. NCBI lineage: Eukaryota > Viridiplantae > Streptophyta > Magnoliopsida > Lamiales > Lamiaceae > Leonotis > Leonotis leonurus. The sequence continues at coordinate 116,218 of JAPKLX010000001.1, forward strand.
AAATTTAATAAAACTAAATCGCATGGATTATGCAATTTTGATTCTCTTTCGATCTACAATAGGCATAAAATATTATTGAACGAAATCTTTGTAAATTCTATATATATTTGACTTGATTTTTGCCTTGTAGAAATTAATTTTTCTAAATGGCGTTTTGGAACTTGTAAGGTTGCTTTGAATTGTGGGGTTCTTGAATACTCGAGGCTCAGTTTTTCTTAGGCTCAATTTGAACAAAGACCAACTAATGCTTCATATTATAATAATAGTAGTATTTTCAACTCATTTAGCACGTTATACTATTTTCCATATTTACACACAAAATACATGGGAAAAAATCGTAGTTGAGATGCTAGATGGATAAAACCGAAGTTGACATGATGCAAGCAAGGTGACACAAAATAAAATCAAATTAAAGAACATCAAAAGGGGTGGGGTTTATTTTGAGTGAAGCAACAATACAATACCAAAGAGAAGATATGAAAACCCATAGTAGAATCCATCTTATTATTAGCCTTGCAGTTGTTGGGATGATTTGTATTCCAACATTTCAGCCTTGTATCTTTCCTTGTCTCTCAATCCCTTTTCCTGGTATACCTGATACCACCACCATAGACCAACAAAATATTAATTGCAAGAATGTAAGTTATTCTAAGAAGAAATCTGAAGCTATGTTGAACGTATTTTACCTGTTTTTCGGGCTCTGTTAAATTGCTCCATAGTTGCCCAATCCTTTTGCTGATTGCTCTTTCTTGCCCATGGTACGAAGGCCTTAGTATCTGGTATTGCTCGGCGAAAAAGAAAGTGTAGCCACTCCGGTTTCGCTTGGGATGAGCTGGGTCTTTATGGTGCTTTCTCCGGCTAGTGTGAACAGGCTCATCAGATAAGCTAAGACTTTGGAATACATCTGATTCTGTAGGTGTGTGATAAAGAACGCCTTTCAGAACCTCAGATCCCAACTCCACTGTAACTAAATAACCTTCCTCAAATTTTCCGTCTATCGTTCCAGAGACTAAACCACCATCCCCTAAAATATCATATTATCCGATCCCATGTTAGTATTTCCACAAGTAAACAAGCCAAGTAGCATTGAAGTACACCACTGGAAACTCTTAAACAACACAATATATGTAGTTGTAGAGAATCCCCACCTGATTCAGTTGCAACACCATCATCATCACCATATGACAAAGTTTGGCCTATATAACAGTTACAGGCACTACTAGTTAAACGACACAAAAAAAGAAAATCTTGAAGCCTTAAAATAATGAAAGAAAATTATGAACAATAAGCCAAGGTACCTTCTGGTAAAACAGATGGTTCTTCTTTACGGAAATAATAAACCTGCTCAAAATGATAAAGTGATGAAAGATAATATTTTCGCAAAACAAATGATGCACTAGTAAGAGAAGTTGGGAACTTGAAAGCTGCTATGACTTCCTTCCATCTCCGGTCTCTTATAACCTGCAAAATGTAAATATGAATGTCAGCATAGTATATCAAAATCAACACGTCACGGAAACAGTAGAGTAGTAATCAGCTTCAGCCTTCAGCCAATCAGGATAATTTCAATTTTGACCAACCTTGCCAAGTTATCAAAGAGCAACCCTTAAAATGCATGCTATTGGCTGCTAATTAAATGGTGCTGCAGATGAATCAGATGGCTCACAAATTTTATGTTGGATGGACAAGAAAGCATAACTAATGTATGAGGTTTAATGTGTAATAAAGTTATCCGCCTTTTAAAGGAACTTTTCTGCATGACTACTCAGAAAAGTTGAGAGTTTACTCAATTAAGTGCTATTCAGAATCTTATTACACAATCTAAAATTCATTCCTGTTATCATGATTTTCACTACCTTCCAAAATGAACAATAAGAAAGATGCAAAGAATAATTATACAAAAGGGCTAAGAAAGCATACTTTTTCGATCCCACCTCGAGAGGTCACCTCCAAAAAAAGTCGATGTAGATCTAAAGAACTCCCTCCCACAGTAGGGACCCTAAACAGCAAAAGACGGAAGTCAATAAAGGATAGTGTGTGATTCATCATGTATTTCAAATATAGTTCTAGTATTCCCAAATTTCCATGAAATCAATCATAATATTTCGACTTGTGCCCGAAACAGGTTTTAGGCGCAACAAGAAGCTTTAATAAAACAAAAAATTCCCTTCTTTCATTCCATAGTTGTGTGAAACAGTAGTAAAATACAGCACACTTAGCTACAAACACGCTTCAGTCATAGGCCCCAGAATTTGAATGAAATGAGTTGCTTAGGACTTAGGACTAAAAGCAAGGATCACTTTCCTATTTCTGTACAGATATGACAATTTTAAGAGAGTCAAACATCTACTGGTACTCATAGGTAACATCCAATCAACAGGCAAGTATATTCTATTTGTTCAGAAACTGCAGCATCTCTGTCGAATCTACTCGATTATTCCGAATATCATCAAATACTAGAAAAACCAACATTTATCTATTCACTAGTTTTCCCCATCCACAGCACGAGATGCCACACTTCCCCAACTAGAAGCAGAAAATCCGTGAGCACTCCTTTCAAACGACACACCAAAAATCAAAACCCCTCCCCTAAAAAACAACGAAAATATTCAATCCAAAGCAAGCATAACCACAAAATCAAGTCTACCACCATTCCCAATGGCGTAGCCAGAAATTTTAATTTGGGGGTGCGAAAAATACATAACAATACATATATAAGCTTAAAAAAGACTAACACTAAAATTAATACATTATGGAATATTATTCAATTTCAAAGTCGTACAATGCCAAATACAAGAGAAAGGAAATTACGTAACTATCTAATTTATTATTTGACGAGTCTTCATTTGGTGAAAGCGTTTGACAAAAAATCCTCCCTCGGAAAATTGTAGAAACACATCTCTCTCAATAAAAATGACCAAACAATCATTTTGAAATTGGTCACTCATGCTATTTTCTCAACCAAACAATCGTTTTGAAATAAGTCATTCCGGAAAACACACTCTCTACACTTACAGTAGCAACGGAAAGAATCATCAACAAAAATACTAGATATTTTATTTTCTTCAACATAAATTGAGGAAAATCATTTGAAGAAGACACCCTAACACTAGAAAATTTTCCACGATCATAAATGAAGAGAATAAACTACTTTGATATTTCATTTTCTTGTTCATAAATTGGATGGTGCATTTTTGTAATAATAATTAACGCTAGTGATATAAAAAAAAGAAAATGGGGATACAGTTGTACCCCCATTGCCCTATACTCCCTCCGCCAATTCCTACACCGCAAAGCAACATGCACAGGCAAATTACACGCAACTCGAACCAAATTACTTAAAAAATCCTACTATAACATCACAGCGTTAAAAAAGGAGAACAAATTAAACGGAAACAGAACATGAGAAGGTACCGGAATTTGTGGCCGTCGTAGAAGGCGTGAAAAGCGCGAAGATGCTCCAAGAAGGAATCTGGGTTTTGAATAATTTGTTGATATTCAGCTTGGGGTTTGGGGTAGGAACTGTACTTTGTTGTCATAGGCATTTTCTTTTTTATTATTAGGAGATGCGGAAAAATAATGGTCGAGATAAATTCGATTTTAACGCTTACTATCTTATGTTATGTATTAGCGAATGATGATTTACTAAATTTTTTAATCAAAATCGCGGTAAATGATGTACCAGTAAAAGGTAAAAATACCTGCCATTTACCATCTTACCCCTCATTGAATAGTACCAATTCAAATATTTTCTTTTAAATTTAAATAATTAGGTCCCTAAAGTAATATATAATCATTTAGGAATAGCTTTTTGTGAAGAAAGTGGGCTTGCAATTTCTTTTTGTGATAAGGCTTATAGATTAGGAATCATGATTAGGTTATAAGTTGAAAAAATGTGATGGGTTTCACTTGTACATATGGGTTGAAAAGAATTCAATTAATCAAATTACATAAATTGGGAAAATGGTGTTTCAATGAATGTGATTCATTGTATTTGTACATAATTATTCTCAACCATACATAGAAAATGGCATGAATTCAACTTTAAAATTGAAGGAAGGCCCATCTTTCGATTTCTTTGTTTAAGCAACACATGGGTTTCCAACTACTAATATAGCTTTGTTGGAATGTAATATGAATTTGAATTCGAATTTTTTCTCATCTTGGTCTAACTTTAGGTTAAATATTTGTAGTTTAATCATAATTTTAAATGAAAATCGATTTTGATTGCTTTGGTTATTGAGAAATGAGCTTAATTTCCATTTGTTTAACAATTGAATTAGTGTTAAACTATATTCTGATTGTGAATTGATTGAGAATAAATCCCAATTAATGCATACAAATTGGGGTCTAAATTGAATTAGGGCAGACGTGGATTGGGAAACCGGGAAGCGAAACGACGTAGCACGAGCATGAGTAAATGAAAGCAGTAAGAAAAGAGCAAAGAATTATAGAAGGATTTAGCAAGATAGGTATAGACAGAGCAGGGTGGAATAAATCAGAAGAAGCTGGGGTCGTAGCCGTTGCTGGAGGTGGCGAGGATGTAGTAGGCGACGATGTGGCCGATGGAACCCCAGGCCAGGACGTCGACGATGTTGAATCCGACGGGATCGTTGGACTTGAGGAGGCTGACGTACTCCTTGGCGCGGAGATCGCCGGCCTCGAAGTGCGAGATCCCGTTCTGCTCCGGCACCTGCTTCGCCACGTTCTCTCTCTGGAAGTTGAAGAACACGAACCTGCCTAGGAAGAGGGAAAGCCCCGTGCTCAGGCTGATAACCAGCGAGGGATTCAGCTCCGCCTTCACGGCGAGGCTTCGCTTGGTGGTGGTGGCGGTGCGGCGGAAGGCGGCGGAGGTGCTGGGCTTGAGGGAGAGGGAGAGGGAGGAGTCGGTGGGCTTGTTGAGAGGCCGCAGACCTTGGAAGGATGGGGCGGAGAACAAGGCGGAGGCCATTGCGATTGCGATTGGATGTGGTGTGTGCGTGTGGCTAGAGTAGATTTGATTAATTGATTTTATGGAAGGAAGGATAGAGTTTATAATTAAGGGAAATGGATTTTCTGAGGAGGGGAGCGGCGGAGGGAAGATTGTGCCTGCTGACATGGCTCCCCCTCATTGGCTCTCTTTGGATCACAGATTTTTGCTCTTGTTTACTTTTTACATCATTTGGTTTTGTTAAGCTTGATATATCACCTCGGATCCGTGGCGCAATGGTAGCGCGTCTGACTCCAGATCAGAAGGTTGCGTGTTCGATTCACGTCGGGTTCAATCCCCTGATCCATACGGATTTCTTTTTTCGTGTTGTTTTTCTTGTCTTTGGATTCAAAAGAGCAGCATTGTCACAATCAAATTCGCAAGATAAAACTATCAAGCTTGAATCTCTTTCAATCTCGACTATCGAATCATTTTTATGTACGGACGAAATACAAATTTTTTGGAATTTGGAGAAATTGAATTATAGCCTTCAATTATAAAAGTAGAGTATATTTAGAGTTTGGTTGAGGTTCTTATATTCTCATTGCAATGTTATCACATGAAAGTCACCATTCATCACAAAACTAAACAACTTCACCAAAATGTCACAAGTTCTCCTTACCTCAACACTCTAAAATTTACTCCGTCCTCCACTGCTTTTTAATATTAATCACGACGGCACACATGCGCTCTCTGCGTTCGACTTTATCGACACATCCCTAGTTGAAGAGCTTCACCATAGCTACTATTTGTTATCACTGTACACCCAGCATCTCTCTTATTAACACTCGACCAAGCCACTACTAAACCTAAGACACCAATATAGAGTTGCATTGCACAACAGAGTCGTCGACGACGAACTATACAGTTCCTGCTATTTCATGAGAAATGATAAGAAGACCCGAGTGGCTCAGAAAATAGAGTCTAGATACGAGTACTCCCTCCGCCTGCCAAACTCAAGAAGGCTGCCGTACGTTCGGTCCCACACTCCAATGAAGAGGGATTCTGTATCGGGACTGAATGACATACCCGAGATCTCGCCGAAGAAATCGATTTCCTGCTCTTTCTGGTACCCGGTATTGACATCGAAGACATGGACAAAATCAGCAGGCTCCGCCATAGCCATGAATCTCCCATCTGATGTGTAACGGATTGAACGAATGGCTCCGAGGTTTCCCTTCAAGGTAGTGACTGAGGTCGAGAGGTTACGAATATCCCAAATTCTGCAGGTTTTGTCCTGGTTCCCAGTAGCGAAGGTTATTCCGCCGGGGTGCCAAGCTGATGCAAATGAGTAGTCCAAGTGACCACTAAAACATGCAATTTCCTGCAAAGATAGCTAGTAAAAGTTAGGAACCTATCATCGGTATACATTGTTAACACATCTGCGTGTGGCGCAAGGAAAAACTTGTATACCTTTCCAGTCCTCGAATCCACCAATATGCCATCTGGGTCATCACCAACAATAACAAGAAGCTTACCATCGGGACATAAGGAAGTATGCTGCAGGAAGACCAAATTCAGGTTTACGTTATCACAAAATATAAAAGGACTGCTTTAGCACTTGAATAACTCTCGGCACTTGAATAACTCTCGTACAATTCAACGCATAGAAGGCAATCTTGGGGGTAGCAACAGGATCTTGCATCTTAAGAGGGTACATAATACATTAAGGCAGGCGACCAACTCACAAATGCAAATTTAAAATTTGTGTTTGTTATGAGCCTTGCGCAAGTGTATAATATCAATCTGTAAACTGAGCAGAAAAATATCCACAAGTATGAATGTGCACAATACACAGGAAGATGGGCAGAGACTCACATTCACGGGCCATGTAAAACGAAAATTATTAGATGGTTGAAATTTCTCCATATCAAAGTCTCTAACACCATTGTCGTTGTTCGAAGCTACAAAATGTACAGCACCGCTGAAACAAGAAAGATACATTCAGGAAAGTGCGTAGAGAAAAGGGGATGAATGATACGTAAAGAGCAAAACTTAAAATCCATAAAAGTATAGAGAAAGAGAAGATACCTGCGAGATGTATAAATCTCAACTGCATTAGTGATGGCATTATCATCATAGGTAGTCCGAGTGCAGTAAGAAACTCCAGGTCTATCTAAATACTGCAACAAAAAAAAAAGAATTAAATTAATAACCTATTTGTTAGTCAATAGTCATAAGAAACATATCAAAAGTTGAATAATAAGTTAACACAGTTATCCCAGAATATCATTTTGTTAATATTTACACTTCTTTCTCTTGACCGTCAATTAAAAACTCGCTTAAGACGAGGGATATTTGAATCCAATATGATAATACACTACTAGTTAATAAGGTTTACATCTGTCATATACTTGCATGGAAAGTGCCAGATGCATATTTAGGATCTTATGGTTATTTGAACTAACAAGGAAGATAAATAAAATTCGAAATATCCAGTTAAACTAAACCAATAACTTAGCAATCAGCAGCAAACATGCCACCTGTCAATTGAGAAAAATAATTGGCACTACAAACATAAAGGATAGATCAAGATAGAGAAAGAAAAACTAAGTCAATTTGCAACACCATCAAATAAACATATTGGAAAGAATGCAAACCTTGCAGATAAGTTCTCCCTGAAACCCTCCAGCAACTAGTAACTTATCTTTCACTGCTAGTGTGCTGACCTGAGTCTGGGTAAATCCTTCCAACAGGCTCCCAGGGTGTTTCTGCATTGTGTAAGAAAGAAAAAATAAATTGGAATGTGGAAACTGGAGGAGGGCACATAGTAGACACACCAGCACACAGATGCATGCAGATAAGGATAAACATAAGCTAACACAAGATGACAAAAGTGAAATCACTGACCTCACATGGTGCTACATGTCCTGATACATTAAGAACTTCAGATTTGGTACATGTTAATGATGACCAATGCAAAACAGAGAAATGAGACATGAGGTAAACATCATGCTTTGATGTAGCCCACACCAAATTTCTCAACTGCAACAAAAATTTCATATGTAAGCTATAAAGTAATCTGATAATCACTGGCTAGAAATGTCATGATCCAAAAACAAGAAAAAAAGAAATTGCATTCATTACTATAAGTACATCATATAGACGCATAACAAGATAGGCCTCTAATAAGATCTTATAATATATTGATAAAGCAAATATCATTGTTAAGCTATTCTAAATACCTGAAAATGTAAAATTGTAGATTTTACAGATCTGGTATTACGTCTGAACTCATAGTACGAGGCTCCTTTTTCAGTGGATTTGCAATCCTATTTGTAACAGGCAATAGATAATATGTTAAAAGTAAAGGAGGATAAACCAATTAACCAAGAACAAATCAAAGAACTAGTGAAACATCACAAAGAATCCACCTTTTCAGACCCCTCTCCAGATTTAGGAATGTTTTCATAATTCTTATATTGGTCTAATCTAGTCTGCCTGTATTTCTCTCTTGTAATACTCAGCCGCTCCCAGGGAATCCCTTGGATATCTCTGCCCTTTCTAGCTTGAATCGCAGTTGTGTCCTGCATTCTATTATTCTGCGAGGAAATAGGGGGGTGTGTTCAGCAATTCGTGTGATAAATCTGATTATTAGTAAGTTAATTAAAAGAAAACAGTCCATTTAAAATTTTATAGGGGTGAATAGAGTATCATATTAACTTTTAATGCAATAACTAAAACACATTCCTCATGTGCAGGCTGGTTATCTTGCAGCAGAGCCTTGCACTATTAGATCGTGGAAGAGGTGAATCACATTATTTTATAATATTTTAATTCAGATGGGTCATTTGGCATTTGCAAATTGCAAGTAAGAATAATGAACGAACCATGTATTCATATTCGTCCATATCAGAATCTGAGCCACCAGCATCTCTCACGTGGTACTCATCATCCACATCATCATCTGCATCTTCCATATCATATTCCTCCTCCATTTCTTCAGCTTCAATTCCTTGATGGGACATGATCTAGGTAGAAAGATACCAGAAAGAAAACTGATAAATGACTAATGTATTCAGCAGCATGGCTTTGTTGTTGCACATAGCAAGACAACTATAATATTTTATATCATTCTATGTGATTGCACCAAAGAGTTAAATTATGTGCTAGATGTCATCATAGAACATGAACAACTAAGTCAAAAAGAAGTATCACAACAAGATAACTTGCAAAAAATGACAATTGAAATGAAGTCACTAAGCATTCAACCTCATATCTCAAGTCTGAACCTGTGCATATGTTCAGCAACTTATAGCAGGTCCAAAAATTTAGAATCTTGCAAGGTAAACCACTCCACATTATAAAAAGTTCCTATGAGCATTCCAATTCAAGAAAAGCAAGAAAACACAGGTTACACAGCAATCGTGATCCCATTGGCAGTTACACTGCTACAGTTTCTACAAACTTCCCTCAGCAAGGAAACCAACCAGAGACTTAAAACGTCAAATTAAAGAAATAAAAAGGGGTCGTCAACCAACTACGAAACAATAAAACACAGGGCAAACATAAACCCTAGAGTTCCAAACATGATAACATAACACAATAGCACGTAAGGAGAAAAAACCACACGACGAAAAGGCGTAATGCATAAGAACGAATAACTCTTCGAACAATTAAGCAGGCTCTAAGATTCTGACCTTCCTAAAACCGGAGAACCTAGAATCAAAAGGCTCCTCGAATTCCGATTGCGAGAGGTTTAAATAGATAACAAATTTGATCTATTAAGCAGCAAATTGGCCGAATTTCCACGAGAAGGAGAGGAAGAGAGGGAGGGAGAGCTACCAATCTTTATCTACTGGTTTTGAGCTTCCAAAACTAAGAAACGTGAGTGAATGAAAGGGAAGGGGTTCATTTTATTTATGCGGTGAAATTTTACGATTACTGCCCCTCGATGTTTGGAAAATAACCCTTCGCGTCTGCGGTTATAAGGGCACAAAAGGAAATTAAGAAATATATCGTGGAATTTCCCTGCACGGGGCTATTTTATTACCAAGATATTCCCTATTTCCATTACTCAATAATCTGATTTAATTAATCGCGAAATTTAATTAATATCCTGCAATATTCGGTATTATTTTATCTGTGAAAAGACATTTTCACCCTACGACACGTTAAGATTCATGGATAGTATGGGACAAGACAAGTACAGCAGGAGGCTGAGCTGGCAGTGGGCCCCACCATCCCCAGTGGCTGTTGCAGACGACACGTGGCGTGAATCTGCGCCGCCGCATCGTCATCACTCTCTCGCCCACCAAAAACCCCCAAAATCGAGCTATGCCTAACAACAAAATTCAATCAATAGAAATCTGCGTATTCCAGCTGTGATGCCTCCGCAGCAATGAGCGCGATCATTCGGAAGGTGTGGGAATCCGTGGGCCTCCGATCGGGCTCCTCCTCGGGCTCCGCCAACAAATCCTGCCCGAAGGCGATGTCGGAGTACGACCGCTTCATCCAGATTATGTATATACAGTCATCTTCCACCGGTGACTTCGATCGGATTCCCATCGATATTTTCAATCAGATTCTCAGAATTCTAGGTCCCGGGGAGTCCGCGAGGCTGAGAGCGGTCTGCAAATCGTGGAAGTATCTGGTGTCGGATAATCGTCTATGGATTTATTTTCTGCAGCATCGGCCGGAGCCGTGGGACTCTGTTTTCTTCGCCGAGACTCACCTGCGATCGGGTTATCCTCTTCAGTAAGATATTATTTATTCATCTATTTGTTCTACTTCAGAAAATGATTACAGTACTAGAGCAGTAAATATGCCTATGTGATTTTGGGCGAGGTATGCTCTTCATGATATTTGAAAAGTATAGAACTTGTAGTCGTAGATATCATTTTAAAATATTGAATGCTCCTTTAACATCATATGGGGGAAAATTTCCAATCTTTAACATCGGAACATAGTAAAGATTGTGGATGCATCTTCTAGGACAGAACTTCAATGTATCAAAACATATGGTTTTGATTATGATAGTAATTTCTGGAGTCATTGTATTTGCAGAGTGTTTCCTGCTCAGATGCAGGACCTATCATTTATGCATATATATGGTCAGCGCTTTGAGGTTCCTGGAGCTCTCATAATTGATGGTACGTGCTCAGTGGTCGGTTCATCCAAAACTTCGACAAAGTTCTTAATTTTTCACAACTACTTTCTACTGAGACTAGATAGCACACTTTTCGTCTATTGTTACAGGTGGCTCGGGTTATTGTAAATATGGATGGAGCAAGTATGCCTCTCCATCCGGGAGATCAGCAACCTTTTTAGTAAGATTTCTACACGTATATGAAATAGTACTTTTCAAAGAACTAGTCTTTTCAAGCACTATGGCCTTGAGCTTCCTTCATGCCCTGAAATGAGCAATGCTATATAGAGTCATGTCAAAATGTTTCTACTTTTGCAGGAATTTGGAAATATTGAGTCTCCAATGGCTTCTAGACTTCGGAAATTTTTTTCAACAATTTATAACAGGTATTTCTAGGAACTCTTCTATTGGCTACATATTTGCTACATTTTATGGTGTGTTTGAATTTAGTTTGATTTGGTCTTTTTTATCATTCGATTTATGTTTGATGTTATGAAATTCAACATAGATCTGGATGTGGATTGTTTTTCTTCATTTCCTTTTAACTGGCGTTTATGATATACAGGATGCAGGTGAAAACATCAACACAACCAATTGTTGTATCAATACCCCTCTGCCATTTAGATGGTTAGATTCAAAATTCATTTGATTCGACCTTTTCATATTATCATCTGACTTTTTCCCTCATGTTTGCCTTCTTCACTTCTCATTGACTTATCAAAAATTGTGTACAATAATACTCTGCTCTATGACTTATGCTAAAACCTTTTCATATCTATCTCATATACTTTTACTTTTTAAATCATGTTTATGTCATATCACTCTACATCTTGAAGAATATTGTAGAACTAATAAGAACTTCCAACTTGTTTTCAGTACTGAATATGTGTTGCACTTAACAGAGTTCTTTCGCTTTCTTTTTTTGTTTCTTGTAACTTTTCAGTTTGGTTGGTCAGGTGGTCTTCCATTCTTTTGAAATATTTTCTTTTGGTCTATCTCATGATACCAATCAGATACCGAGTCTGCAAAAGGTTCTAGAAGACAGCTAAAGAATGCTATCTACTCGACACTGTTTGATATGAATGTTCCTGCTGTATGTGCCATCAGCCAGGTATTTCTTTCAATACGTCGATGTGTGACTTCTCTTCAACAATGAAGCCTGAACTTGAATGTGTGTCATATTTTCTTGCTTGATCAATAACATCTTGCCATGGCTACGTGTTATGGAAAGCCTCTCAACTCGTTGGTTAGAATTGTCATGTAAATGTTGTGGAAATCTTGCAGCTGTCTGTTTAATATCTAGCCACAGATTGTAGCACCAAATTGAACCTTTAGTTCCATTTCATTTTTGATTAGATATGATCAAGTTTGATATCAGATTGTAATGTTTTCTTACTCTCAACATGTAGGCAACTCTGGCTTTATTTGCAGCAAGAAGAACATCAGGAATTGTTGTAAATGTTGGTTTCAATCAGACCTCTATTGTACCAAGTATGTCAATTGAGTTTGTAGTATCATTTCAAAAGTATTTGACTTTCAGTCACACAGCTAAATCTTTGGCCTTTTCGTGATGTTACCTTGATTGGATGATTTGAAGATGGATTTGATAATACTGAATCCATTTATTGTCGATTGGATCATCCTTTATAGTCCTCTTTCAAATTAATGACCAAGTGTTCCAATCAAAATGCCGCCTAAAATATTCCTTTAATGACATCATATGAACCTGTGAGGTTGATATTGAATATATGCATTTCGATTTCACAGTTTTACATGGCAAAGTGATGTATAAAGTTGGTGTTGAAGTTATTGGGATGGGAGCTTTGAAACTTACATCCTATCTCCGCGACCGGATGCAACAGAACAATGTACAGTATGACTCGTTGTATACTGTCCGCACATTGAAAGAGGTACACTATTTTACTTATATGTTATTAAGGGCTCGAGTCTCAACCACACAACAATAAGGAAAAGAAGGGAAACTTTATTACTTGAGAAAAGTTCCATGTGCAGCAACAGCTGCCGAAAACTACTAACTTATTCTACAGCCTTCAATTTCATAGGATGAGTATGCCCCAATTCTCCTACACAAATAAATTGCTAAAACTTGTCGATTTCATTGATGGATGTTATTCATTCAGATCCTTCTTGGGAACACATAAGCATGCTTTTTCTTTCTGCTTCTCTTTCACGTGCCTGATATATTTCGTTATCATCAATTGATCAACTCCTTTTTCCATGTTTTTACTATTATGGGAGCATTTAAATGCATTTTCATTGCCGTTCTCTTGGGCATGTGAACTTGCAGAACTTGTGTTACGTCGCCCTTGACTATGAAGATGAATCATCCAAGGACACTCAAGCATCTTTTGCAATTTCAACCAGTTTGTTTACGCTTTCAAAGGAGCGGTTTCAGACTGGAGAAATATTATTTCGGCCTCGCATGGCTGGATTGTATGTACACTTGTTCTATTACTGGCTGGTTCATGGTTGTTGTACTGGGTAAAACCAACTGAAGGTTTCATTTGCTTTGATATTTTCACAGGCAAGCAATGGGTCTGCATCAGGCCGTGGCACTGTGCATGGATCACTGCCATGACGCCGAATTAGCTGCAGAAGATAACTGGTATAAAACCGTTGTGCTTGCCGGGGGCAGCGCATGTTTGCCAGGATTAGCAGGTTTACATCATCCTGCATCAAATTATTTTATTTAGGAAAAAGGCCCCAACAAACACTAGTATGCTAGATTCTGGAGATTGATCACATCGTTGTTTGTTTTCCAGCAAGATTAGAGAAAGAACTGAATGGGATTCTGCCGAGCTCCTTGTCCAACGGAGTTCGAGTTTTACCTCCCCCTAACGGCACCGATTCTGTGTGGTTTGGAGGAAAGCTCGTCAGTAATGTAAGTTCTAGCTGCATTCTCCAAACCTTCACTAATCTGTTCCATGACGCATTCTCCAAACCTTCACTACTCCGTTTTATTCCATCGGGTGGTTCTCGAACGAGATCCGTCGTTGCTGATATAAATACAACTTTTCTCTGTGATTGCATACAGTTGAGCAGCTTTCCTACATCTTGGTGTGTGACTAGAAAGCAATTCCAGAATCGCTCTAAGCGGAAGGTGTTGTGGTGAACTCTCTTCACATCAATTCTTCAAAATAAGCTATAATAAGATATACTTTTATACGAAAAAATATTTGCTTGGATATTCTTCAAAGATGGTGTTGTACTTGCTAGGTAGAGTTTTGGGCATACTCCTGAATTCTTGTTTGTACCATTATAATTACATATATACACAAAAATAAATGTATAAAATTTATAAATATATATATTATATAAGTATTTGCAATCAATTCACAATTATTGAATGTAAAACGCACTTCAAGACTTCAAAGCTTTGTTTCTCTTCAGCTTCATTTCATCATCAGTGAAAACCTATTACATATATAGTAATCTCACCCTCCAACAACAACAACAACGTGGAAATACAAAATACAAAATACAAAAAAAAAAGATCGTCACTCTCAACACTATAAATTTACCAAAAGAATACACAGAGTTGCTGCACAAACCTCACATAAACAGAAGCGACAGGACGAGGGCGACGAATGCAGCAGGCAGCAATGCGTACAGGATATGGTTTCCGCTGCTCTCATTAGTTTTCTCTGAAAGTGCAGCTCCCGGAGGTAGTGCGGGGCATTTGAGGCCGAGCTTCTCATCACGGCACTCGCTTGCGAACAAACCCGGAGGGTACTTACCCGAGAGGTTGATATAGCTAAACATCGTTGAAGCACAGTCATTCGTCAAGTCATTCAGTTCGTCCGAGAATGGACAGGCAAAGTCCTTAAAAGCTTGACAGCACAAGTTTGGTGGGTACTGAGGTCCCTTGCATTTGCTGGTGATGATAGTGTAGTTCTGAAACTCGAAGTTTACAGGGCATGCTGCAGGCGCAAATTGGTTAACTGTCGAGCTCAATCTTAATATAAGATTACACACAACTGACAACACAGAATTATTGAATACAGAAATAAAAGAACATGTTTACATTACTTAGCTGGATATTGTAATTAGTAGTGAGTGGCAGAAGGAAAGGTAAATACACTGCAGCAAAGCCACTCTAATACAGAGGAGGTTTGTAACTATTAACATCTACTAAATTAGCAAAATGTTGTAATACTACAAACTGTATTTGATATAGTGGGAACAGAGGATTGCAAAAGCTCTAAAGTAATCAGCCAATGAGAAAAACATCGAAAAAAAGAAACACCTTTCTCCTTGAACAGATTAGGAAACAGCATACCATGTTTAGTATTAATTTCGACCTCGCTTCAAGCTAGTATAGCTAGACAATGATGCAACAATGGCAATATTCAAATTCGTCTTGGTTTGAGATTACATAATAAACTACTTGAGTAAGAACTGAATCATGCTTGTTCTTGCCAAATTATATGTTACAGAAATCAAACTATAACTTGCGAATAAATGATATTTATGCTTAATTTTCGGCCATCTATATTCCAAAGTAATTGCCAGTCACGTTCACCTCTCCTATCAAAAATTGGCACCAACAAATCGTTAATTCCGTGAATTAGGGCAAGAAATAACTACCTAGTGTTCAGAATCGCCAGATTTATTCTAAAAATAATGATTATTCACAATTTCAACAATCTACTAGAGTCTATTCATGTCAAATTCTGCTAGGAGAGGGGAAATTGAAGTTGGAAGGAAGTGACATATTTCTGTGTCAAAGCATATCTTTTCCCATATCAAATCTTCTACTCGAAAAGGACTAAAAGATTCGTCAAATTTAAGCAAACAAGCAAAAATAACTTCCAAATCACTGTTGCACACCTTAAACAACAAAATCGATACAAAAGTGGAATAATTTAACTATAAAGAGATCGAAACCTACGTTTCTTAGCTTGAAGGAGCCTCCGCTCGCTCAAAACTGAAGATCCAAACACACCGTCTGCATCAAGTTAAAACAAAGCAAAGATCAACCTTGAGCAAATTACGCAGCTTCAGCGAACATAATACCGAAATACATACATATATATTGAAATCAATCCAACCTGAAATGAAAGTGGAAGCGCAGAGAGAGGTAGAAAGCGAGAGACAGACCACCAGAATCAAAAACAACTTCATCATACTTGAATTCAGCATCGCTTTGCTTTCAACAACTCCTCCAGATCCAATTATATCAGTTTCTGTGTGCACATTCCCACTAAACCGTCAAAAAACTGCTTTCACTGTGCAACCGTATCTCTCTCTCTAGATTTCCGGTATTTGCAATAATTAAGGAACCATAGTCGAGAAAAATATTTCGCTTTGTATGTTAAATTGGAAATTATGGGATTATGGGCTTTAATTTTATTCATTTATTTATTAGAAAAAAAAGGTATAATAATTTATTATTTTATTTTTATTATTATTAATTGGCACGTTGAATATAAAACATATCGATTAAATAGCAACATATTATTACATTTTAATTATAAAAGCAAGTTGGAGAAAAGAAAAAAGAACATGGAGTGAGGTGAAGACAACCCATTTGCCAGTTATTAACGCGAAAACAAATTCATGCATTTAAACCAACTTGAATAGTTTCATATTGATTTTAATGAACTTCAAAATTGGCAATTTATTGAATGTGTCTTTTAACCCAACTTATCCACATTAGCAAGTGGTTTTTTTATGTTGCTATAAAGTTGGCCTATTTTAAAGAGTTGCCATAATATTTTTGTATCTATAGAATATTAACGGTGAACTTCCCTTTATAGCCTCAAATTTTGGAACCAATGTAACATCCATAGATTAGGCATAAATGTTGCCTAATTAAGATGTGTGGATGTGCTTCCAAGATTCAAGAAAGTTTTCCTCATTTTACATTTGTCGTTGACGTTTTAGTCTTAAAATGCAAAATTTGATCCCGTGATTTGAAGAAATAAAAAGGTGGAGGATGGGTTTGAAGGGAGAAATATTATCATTACAAAAAATTGCTTCTACATGGTTAGAAATGAGAAGCTAACCTCTAGTTATGTGGAGGAAGGCCCCCCAAGTTCTCTTTCTCCTATCAAAGAAGAGTGTCACTTTACAAGCAAGTAACTAACTTATGTACACATCACTAGTATGCACTGCCCCAACATGGATGAAGCTTCTCTTCGGAACACAAAATTCGAAGAGGGTGGTTCATCTCCAATGTAATTGGAGGCCATCATCATCAACAGCTTATGGTCTAAAAGTATTTATTTTTTGTTGTTAGTTGAATGCCATCGATCACGACTCACCTGTCCAGCACGCATTTTAACAGAAGAACCTTCGTTTCTGCAAATGGACTCGAAACTATGTAAATACTGCTGCACTTTGGCTGGGGATAGGGGGTTGGAGGTGTAATGATTATAATACAGTTGACTTGCCTGAAATTCAGACTCCTTCAAATTCTCCAGAAACTCTGCGATATGGAGCTGCTTGACCACCGTGGCGTGCAACAACTGGAAATAGAGATATTCGTTTAATGCATCGAGCCAAAAATATAAAGGTGGTAATGAGCAAATAAGGTGGATGCTTACCCTCTTTGTCTTCTCAAGGTCGTACTCCATGTTCTTGATCCTGTCGAGAGATTGCTGAAGAATTTGGTCCTTCTCGGCTGGGATTTCTGTAGGTTTGCTGTTGAGTTCTTCCAGCAAACTTTCGAGTTTTTGGAGACGCTGGACACATGGACGAACCTTCTCCTCTTTTCTAGCTGCTTTCTCGTACATGTAAGGGTGGGGTTTTGGTTCAGGGTTATTCCTTAAACCGTTTGGGGGATAAGCACTGGGCTGCCTCCTCCGATAGTCAGTAGGTGTCTTTTGGAGAAATTCCAAAAGCTTGACCACAAAACTCATTAAGGTTCTCGACATGTAATAGAAACTTCTCTTTACAACTGTTTCCTGGATGACATCCAGCTGGTACTTGATAGTACCTGACACAAACCCATAGCACAATCTTAAGCAAAAGAGTAAGGAATCTGGCTAATCTGATTAGTTAGTGGAATAGAAAGAAGTAATTGTCTGCATAAATCTTTTCTGTTTTTTCTCTATAATTACTCCTAACTGGATAGAAAGGAAAGATGGCAGATTCTGAAGCAGAGGCAACTTAAAAACTGAATCCTATAATTCATCAAATCATGAGAAGAAAAAATAGGCATTACCAAGTCTTTACTGCAAAGGGAAAAGAAAAGGATGCATTGTTAGGATTTGTCTAGTGATAGCTCACTAACATACATGATAAAATAAGAGGACTGCATTAAGGTGAAAAAACTAACCTTTCATGTTTGTTCTCGCAGCGGCATCTCGCTTTCTTATATTTCTCACAAGCCTCGTGTCAATAGATTCGTTATCCTCTCCATATTCATCATCCCTATCACTGTCCACTGCACTAAATTGCTCTTCACAGCTATAATAGGTACATGGATCTGCTGTTCTGACCTGAAAATGTCAAATTTGCAATTAATATATGAGTAGTAAATTCATCAATTTATACATGAGTTGAAGTGGGAGGAAGGAAGGGAGATGATAGTACAGAGATGAGACGGAGGAACTAGTACTGTAGCACCATAGTTCCGTTACTCATTGTGTTCGAGGTGTATTTTGAGAAATGCTTATAGTAGTGAGTTGCATGTAATGACACTCACTTGTTCATGAACAGGAGCCGGTTTTGAAATCACTGAACTATTTTGTCTTGTTGTAGAACATGGGTCCTCACCATCAGACCAGGATTCGAGCATAGATGTATCATCCCATCCACCCTGATAATTTGATACACCAATAGGTTATATGTGGAATGGCAGAAATTGAGCATTGTGAAATGTGAAAAGAAAGGCCTACTACCTTCAATGGACGGATTCGAATATACGAGTCACTTGATGATTTTGCAATATGCTTGACAAGGGCTGCTTCTGCATAGTAAAGAACCTACAAAGAGACAGTTATTTGCATTTTTACTGCAGTACTTAACCTACAGATAAACAGTCTTCAACACTCGATCAAAGTTCCAAAAATGTTGCAAATAGCAAGTACACATAGCCATACGAACCTTCAGTATTTCTGGATCATTCCACGGACCCTTACTAGACCTTAGGCAACCTCCCTCAGTGTTGCAAGTGCATGTTCCACCCAAAAAATCGGGTAATTGACTATAAATAAAACAAGAAATTGTTAGATGACATTTTGTAGGAAAACCATATGGGGGGTGACACAGAAGATAAAATCAAACCATGGATCAATAGCTTCCAGTAGTTTCCCCAATGACTTGGGGTCCAAAACCTATCCAACAGAGAATGTTTTTAATCACTTGAGGCTGCTGGAAAATAGACAAACAGATATAAGGGAGAGAGGATGATGCATATCCTTACATGTATCTTAGAGAGTGTTTTTGCATCTAGAAACTTCTGTGCAGCAGGCCAGAGCACTTTCTTAAATCCGGGTCCAGCATTAACAATGTACATACAGTGAAGAGTCTGCATATACAAATTGAAAGACTTACAAAGAGAACGGATAATAAAAAGTCTGGAACAAAAACCCTGATGAGTGAACAACAAGACAGCTCTAAAACTAGTAAACCAAAAGGCAGCAATGATTATAATTACCTCCGGGTAGTAACTGTTATCAATCTTTGTCATGGAAGCCAGTAAGCTAGTAGCAGTCTTGGTGAAATTTTTTATTCCCTGCAATCATCATCCCAGATATTATTCTACCTTACTATAACTCTACACAAAAAAAAATTATTTCAATATTTGTCACATAGGACGAAATTGAGAGTTCCCTGATGTAAAGAACACTATTGCATAGAAAGAATTCTCTTGATATTATCAAATCGGTATGTAAGGATGAGAAGTCAATTATAGGAAAGGCAGCACAAAACAGTCCATTTTGTTTGCAGAGTTACCGGAAAATTGCTATAATCATTTAAAAGTTGATCTACTAACCAGGCCTTGTACATCCAAAATTGTGGTTGATGTAAATATACGTCTCTTTGCAGAAACAGAACAAGCTGGGAACTTCTCATATATAGCTTTCTCAAACTCCTGAACGTGATATTTTAAATACCGCTCAATAGAAGTGATACGCATTAGTTTTCCAGGGTGGGCTTTCCCAAGCCTTTCAATGTATATAGGTCTGCCTTCCCTGTCAACTCCATGGTATCCTTGGGGATAACATTGCAAGACTTCCTCCAGCTCCGTAAATTGGAAGTCCTGAAATAAATGGGTAGACGTATTTTTACAGGATGATGACACGATCATTAAGGAACTTTTCACTTTATCATGTAAACTGCATACCTCCAATATGGTGTCTGCTCCATACTCTGTCCTCCAATTAAGCATTTCTTTCCACATCTGGGTGGCCTTGTCAATGTTGAAATCTCTTGCTTTCAAGAATCTGCATCACAAACCAGTAGCATTAACATTTAGATTACTGTAAATTGAAATTGACAATTTCCTACAGTGTTGCAGCTTTAAATAGGGTGAAGATGCTAGGATCCAATAACTACATATGATCGACCTTCCAACAATTCCTGGTACCCTGAAGTCTGAAGTTGGTTGTCCCTTGAATGAGAATCTTATTACAATACTGATCAGTAAATTCAAACCAGTGAAGTGCTCACCTCAACAAAGTATAGTAATCGTCATGTTTCACAGGTAGCAATTTCATATCCATGAGTTTTTGACGCATGTCACAGACAGCACTCTCCTCTCTTGCATCGCGTACATCCTCAATGGAAATGGCAGGCAAGTCCAAGTGCCCTTTCCTTTTACCTCTTTTCTTGAGAGAATGAGTAAACTTGTTTGAAGCATTTATAGCCCTTTTCCTAAAAGAACCAATTTTCGATTTCCTTCTCTCATCATCAGAGTTTTCATAATCTGACTTCCTCTCTCTTGTTTCGTCATAAATATCCAATCCATCTAGGCCTAGCACATTGAAAGCAGAGAGAGCAAGTCAGAAAGAAAAAACATGATTCCCAAGCTTGTATTTTCCTTTCAGTAATGGATTGTAATATAAGCATTCAAATTAAGAAAAGCAGCAGATTATTAGCCCCACCTGACATTTAGAGGAAATTAGATCTTCGAGTCCAATTCACTTGGTGCGAAAACAAAGTGATTGTAGCACAAGCGGCACTACATACCCAATTAAAACAATGACTTAGAAAGAAATTTATAATTTTTAGCTAATGCTCAAAAGATTAATACAAAGAAGTGCGTAAATTCCAGAAAATGAACAGGAACTGAGAATTACTTATGCCAACAGCTCAAAAAAGAAAATAAAAAAAAGATACAACAGCATTCCTCCGTTCATACATTACACCAAAATCTTAATCAAAAGGAATAACTCAACAATGCCACTAAATTTCCCATAGATCTCGCATCGCATTAGATACACAAAGCTCACACAGGAAAAAACACACACACTCAAACACAAACACGGGCTTCTCCGCATTCAATCAATGCGGAAAGCCAGTTAGCCATGGAAGAGCTTACATTAAACCACAGAATCCGCAGCAGCTGGATCGCAACCGCGAAAACCTACCGCATTGATTTCTCCGGACTCCAAATCATATATCAAGCTCCAATTTCATGTACATAAAACAGAATCCTATAACAACACAGAGTTCCGAAACGGAAAATTTCTCGACAAATTAAACCAAAACGCATCAAATAAATAATCGCGCAGTGAGGATCGAATAAAAACGAAAGATCTAACAAACGACTCACATGAATATGTATAGGTAGAAGGTGTATGTATAGTAGTATACTATATAGCCTTCTCCTCTCAGTTAATATCTGCAAACACTCAACCAAATTCTGAGGCTTCGCTATTTGGATTCCTTTTCTTTCCTCTTCTAACTTCATTGCTTATTTTGTCGCGGCTGCTTACGTGGCATTTTATTTTCCCGTAGTTTTCAATTAAAGTGAGTATTTATTTATTTCTTTATTTAAATTGATGCGGTAAAACCGGCAGGAGAGAGAGGAATAAAAGAAAGTTACGGCGTCGGCGTGACTGTAAATTTGCGCTTTAAGAATTGAAATGAAATCGAGGTGAAGGTAAAAGTCGTTGCACGGAAACAGGACTTTCCTGTTTAGCTGCAGACTATTACCTCTTAGGGTTGTCTGCCTCTTGTTTTTAACCGGGAACGAGGTTAATTTATTTATTTTTTAAATTAATTCACTCAAAATATATGTATCATCTACAAATTCTTACATTGCTAATGAAAAAATATAAATAATTTTACAAATATGAAAATTACTAGTTTTTCTAAAATTATATATATGTACATGTGTTTATAATATATTTTGCAATATATAAATTGTTAATTTTTGTAAAAGTACACGTAAAAATTATTAGTGTATTCGCATAATTTGGAGTAGAATTGATATTTACGTTTAATTTTGGAAAAATAGTATATCATATGATAAATTTTAGTTCGTATATATATATTATTTCAATTTAATATTTATGGGATTAAGGGCTATCTAATATTTATTTAATTAACACTAGCATGAGAATTTTGGAAGTGATGAAACACTAGGATTGTACTTCCTAGAGTTAGTTGGGTTAGTTAAGTAGGTTACAAGTGTGGAATTAACCACTTAAATTATGCAATAACTCGATAAAGGATGTAATAATTAATTCCAAATATTAATTATTACTACAAAAATATATTTGAACCAGACAAATTTATAAATTCAATAGAGTTATAATAACTTCATACTACTGTGTAAAATAATTAATTAGTCAAACCGCGATGGTACTTATTTCGGTTTAATTAATTCTTAATTTCAGAATTAATAATTGTTTGACTAAAGTCAATTCAACAGCACCGAAAATAATAAATGTGTACATTAAAATGCAGTAACATTTGCTTTGTCTCAAACATAATTTAATTAAATTCACCATAATGGGCATTCATGACATTGACCAATTCAATTATTATTAATATAACCATAGATTTTTACTTTTAAAGGGTATTTAATTAGCACCATTAAACTAAAATATAATTAAAGGGTCAAAGATTTGATTTACGTACAATCGAAGCAAAAAATTATGTAGCAAAGGCAGCTGGTTGGACTTAGTACATTTTAACTTTATACATGTGGAGTGTTGTGTAATAATTTTGTTTTCATGCAAAAAAGTAAGTGTCAGATCGATTGTTTCAAGCTATATATGATCACAACAGTATTAGGTTTTGTATTCAAGAACACCATTGACATACAAAAGAAGAAGAAGAAGAAGAAAAGAAGAAAGGTTCCTTTGATTAAAGTGGTGTTGTAATGTTAGGTTAGGTTTGGTTTTTGATTAAAGTCAAGGTACAATGTTAGGTTTTGTAAGTTTGTAATAAGGTAGAATACATATGAGAAAATGAAAGGATAAGAAAAGAGGGGTGAAAATGGAAAGTGAGAGCAGCAGAACATAAATAAATTCTTGTACATTATGTATAAAGTTGGATGATGAAGCAAAATCAAGATTATTGTTCTTAAGGTGGTACAATTCATTCATTTTTAACATTTAATATTACTTATAATTCATTTTCAGGGTTGCATGATAAATTCAAATATATATAGCATATTATTTTCTATAATTTGAAATTAATATTCACTTAATTTGTATTTTAATAAATATTAATTATGAAATGAGACAAATAATAAGATTTATCATCATACGTTAATTTTGCCATATCCATATATAATATACTTGACAAATGTGGAGATCTAGAACATGATCCCATTTAAATTAGTATACTATAATTATTTGAAAGTCTCGTATCTTGAAATTAATTATCTTTGACACAACAATTAAATTTGTGGGTCCATGACCATGAGGACCATTGCCAAAACCTCGAGATAATAATAGTACTAGATTCAGCTCTGTCCCAAATATCAGCAAGAAAAATGTATTAACAATAAAGAAAAGAAAGAAATTTATATATATTTTTGACTTGAATGAAAAAGACATAATATTCCTGAAAAGCAAAATCAAAAAAAGGCTAGAGAGGCTATACTTGCTAACTTTTCCTGCACAAAATCAGAAGCGAAGAACAGAATCCATGAAAGAAGACCATCAACGAATTAGCAAATCAAATAAAGTTGGGTGAATTTTGTCACGGGGGGTGGATTTTCAGAACCATATATATTATACTTCAATTTAATTATTTGTTCACATTTAATCTCTTTTAGTAGAGTATTATGCATAAATTCAAAAAAATAAGGCATGTAATTATTTTCTTAAATTTCAAAATTTTAAGTTAATAAGCACTTGTTAATTATAATTATTTTGATTAGATTGAGTTTTTAGAATATCTGTATTCCCCTTCCCCACCAGCACATGCATATTAGTTCATCAAAAAACTATAATATTTCACTATTAAAAAGAAGGATTGAAAAAGAGTAGGAATAGGTAGGGATAGTGCATATATATAGAAGCAAAGGCTGGAGAAGAAGATGTGCATAATTTATATGTGAGGAAAAGGAAGGAATGAAGCAAGCAACAAAGAAGATTGCGTTTAAAAAGTGAAGAAGGAGAAGATGACAAAAGAGAGGAGTAAATAGTAAATAGTAAATTAAAATGTGGAGTAATATATAGTGTATAGAAGAAACAAGAGGAATTGACGATACCGACGCCACACTCCAAATTATAGTCAAGTCCTTTTCTACACAAATTCACATCACACTTGCCCCTACCCTATTCCAAACCATCAAAAATCATTCCATAAATCCTGCCATTTCAATAAAATGTTCATGTTCAAAAAGTTTCGAATTCGACTTCTTGATCGTTCTAATTGTAAATTTTTGTATTGATATAAAGAAAAGAAGAAAAATAAATAGAAGAGAAATACGTGGGAGAATAGGAGGAGGGTGGGGTACAACAGACCGACATGTTGGGTGAGTCATGCGTGTGAAGGCAATAAATGCAATAGAATTGAAAATGGTAATAATTATGAAATAATTAGTACAGTATATAGTTAAAGTGTAATAAATGATGAGAGGAGTAGATAGAATATAGAGGAATGAAGTATCATCATCATCATAATTAAATGTCAGTCATGTGTAGGGGTTTGGTGAGCATTATTCACCCCCATAAAGTTCCAAATTCTCTTGCCATTATTAGTAATAAAATAAAAATATAAAAAATATATTATGGTTACTACTCCCTCTATCTTATCAATTTAGTTAAATTAAACCATTTATAATAAAACGGATGAAATATTATTTATTTGAACATTAATTTTAAAATTAATACAATGTAATAAAAGATTTATGTTGCATTATTATGTAAATTGAATAGGAATATCAATTACTAACACACTCTAGGACATGCAGTAACACAATTTTTCAAAATTGAACGATTGAAATCGAATTAATTTTGGAAAACCAATGATGTGTATACGTATGTAGTGGCATGGAAAGGAAGTGTTTATTTGGGTAAAGTCCCTTTCGAATAGTTGAAAAAAGAAGTTAGGTTAAAATAATAAAAACAGAAAAACAAACAATGAAACTGTAATAAATTGGATTCATACAATCTGTAGTTGCTCAAAAAAAGGACGTTTCAACAAGGTTTTTATAGTGTCCCCATTCTCCATCGCATCGCTGCCAAATACTCTACAAGACAAATTCATGGTGGCAGTTGTAAGAGAATTTAAGGACCACCCTTACATTTATTAATATATATTTGGGGTAGGGGCCATATATACAACTATTTATACATCATTTTGCATTAAAACTTATTTTTTATTTTAGGATTGATTAATTTTGTTTAAATAAATAAAATTTATCTCAAATTTTATATCCCAAATAATGAAACTAAATCTATTAAAATAATGAAATTTGGTTCGATCACATTTCACCTGATTTGCAAGCTGTCACACTTCATTTAGGAATATTTAACTGAATGAAAATGTTCACCCGTCTGCGGCGGACATAGTTAATACTCCTGCGAACGAAATGACATGTTTCGTAGATAAATATTAAAATTTTAATAATGTTTATCAATTCTTAATGTCTGATTAGAGTATAGTTTAATATTATTCAATATAAAATAAAAAAATAAATTTATAATGAGTCTTATAATGATATGACAATATCACATTAGCCGTATACATCGACGTCAATCGCAGACGGGTGAGCATTACTCTTGAGCTTTAATTGAAAACGTATGAACTTTATTTAGAAAAAAAGACAAATTAAAAGTACCAAGCCCAAATGATTCTTGAGGCCCATTACACACAAGGCCCAGTAGAGTAGCATTGCACTTGCATTCTTATTTGGAATCATCATATTAATTAATTTTAAAAACACAATAATTGCACCATTTTTATAACAATTTATAAAGAAAACACCTCAAATTATTCACTAATAAAACCAAGACATTTTCAAGATAAAACGTCACTCACGAAAAACTGAAACAACTATGGCTGCCTGCAAATAGGCATGCAATATTAAATTATAAAAAGTTTGGTAAAGTATTTAATTACACAATTGAAAATGGATTAGCATAGTCTACTATTAGTCAATCAAAGCTTAATTATTGGTTGTTGGTGTAACATCAATTTAATGTTTTATATATACAAATTTTAAAATAAATGTTACAGTACATTTTAACTTATAACGAACTTCTATATATCGACACATAGTAAGTCAAATTAGTACGATTTTGTGTCTTGATTTTAATCATTTCAATTATATTTCCCTTAAAAATAACATTTTTATTTAGTAGATGTTTAGTTTACTTTTACATTTGATCTCTTTTTTTTCGTAAATTGATAGTTAACTAAATTATACTCCGTAATAAAAGCTAAAAAAAAAAATTTAATTATCCATAAGTATTTACAATTAAGTAGTAGTTTACATTAGGCTGTGAGACAGTATTATTTATTTATTGAACCATTGAGAGATGTACAATATAAATTGACAAATTAACTAGTCAATTGAAGCTAAGATTCCTTAACATAAAGAGTTAAACATGATATGATAGGTGTGTAAGTACTAAATTAAACAATATAATCTGACAAAATAGATTAAATATATAATTAGCCAATTGAAGCTTGATTCCTAAAATAAACTAGGGTTGTCTTATAGTTATGAAGCATCCCACACAGTGACACCCACATGCTTACATACACACATTATACACACACACACATATATATATAATATACTACTTCATCCATCACGTTAATATCGACTTGTTTTCATTTTAGATACTACCACTTCCTACATACTGATTCTCACGATTTTGATATCCATTCCAGTGATTTGAAGGAGATCTCTCGAAAAGTAATTAGTGTTCATTTCGGCCAACTCTCCGTCATCTTTCTTTGGCTGCACGGCATGTATTTGCACGATGCTTGTTTTTTCAATTATGAAGCTTAACTAAGTGATTCAACCCCACGACATTTTTATCTTTTACACGGCTACATCATTTATTAATTTACGTGTCCAAAAGAAATAACCAACTATAACAAAACGGATGAGTATATTATATTAATACTACATAGTATTTTTTATATAATTTGGTGTACCTAAAATTAAAGAATTGGAAGCGGGCGTGCTTTCATCCTTATAAAATATTGTAGTTGTTTTTCTACGAACTCTTCATTAAATGTGAAGTGAAGTGCTCTCAATTGCCTCTACCACTCTCCCAAAATCAAGAAAGAAAACAACACCAATTTCTTGCTTGAAAATGAAGGTAGGCTTTGCTTCATTCATAAACACTAATTTCTTTCTCAAATAAACACACACACACACACACACATATAGTGATCGTATTCAATAATTTATTTAATTCCATTTTGTAGAAAAAGATTGTGATAAGTGTACCCATGGAAAGCCACAAAGCCAAGTCAAAGGCCATGAAGATTTCTGTGGCTGCAAATGGTATGGTGCATATACATATATAATGATATATATGTGTGTGTGTGTGATGTATATGCATGTGATGATGAGGCAGGAGTGACGTCAGTGAGCATAGGAGAAAACAACCGGCTTGAGGTGATCGGAGAAGAGGTGGACTCAGTGTGTTTGGCCAACTCTCTGAGGAAGAAGTTTTGCTTTGCTGAGATTATAAGTATAGCGGAATTCAAACCGCCGGCGCCGGCTCCCAAACCTCCGGCGCCGACGCCGGCTCCCAAACCTCCGCAACCTCA
Organism: Leonotis leonurus; assembly: GCA_026898415.1. Classification (NCBI taxonomy): domain Eukaryota; kingdom Viridiplantae; phylum Streptophyta; class Magnoliopsida; order Lamiales; family Lamiaceae; genus Leonotis; species Leonotis leonurus. The sequence goes on from JAPKLX010000001.1 coordinate 144,447, forward strand.
GCCGCTGCCGTACTGCCAGCCGTTGTGTTATGAAACGCGAGTATATGATACCGCTTCTCCGATTTGCTCTATACTGTGATTAGTTACTGATTTGCCCTTCCCTCTTATTTTTCTACTTTGATTATGTTAGGATAATTCAATTTGTAAAATGGTGTTCTGGGTAATTGGTGTGACGATCTGAATATCGGTTTCTTCTTCTTCTTCTCAAATGTATTATGATTAACCAAATAATTAAACCTTTTAATTGCGTTCGTTAATCCAAATAATTAGGTTCTAGTACATAAATTATAAAATATTCATTTTTGATGTAACATTATTATATAGCTTTTGTAGCTACTAATTTTGTCGTTTTCTTTACCGGACAATATTCGACTTTACAAGAAAAAATAACTGAAAAAAATAATAGTAATTTTGAAGGTTATCTTAAATTGATAAACGACTTAAAATAACAAATTCGTGTATGATATAGAAATAAAAGTATGTCATTATTGGGCCTTTTCGGCCCATTTATGAATTTCCAATTCAATTATAAAAGGCCCACTTTCAAAATCATTTAATTTGACTGCCTTCAAATCTTGATGGGCAAAGGGCTAATCATTATCGACTTTAATCAACGCTTTTATTACTAATCTGGTTGAAATCTTGAATAAAAAGATAAATGAGGATATTTCAATAACAGAAAAGTATAATAATGGCATATTCTGATTAAAACATACACTAAAATTCAAATAGTAATGCTCAAGGCTCCCAATTAAGCAATTAAAAGTACAGCTCGAGAAGAGTTTCACTTGCATTAATTATTCGGACAAAGTGTGATGTTGTTGACTTTGTAGGGCTGAAGACGACAAGTATATCACAACAAATTTAGCAATGCCGTAGAGAAACATCCTAAACTGATGATATATATATATATATGTATGTATAAGAGAGAGAGAGAGTTTGTGGGAGAGGGTGGTGGGATCAATCATAAAGCACCAATCTTGGAACCCATTGAGCCTTAAATCCCATTACACAATAATAAGGCATTAAACAATGTAAGTAAGGACACCACCCCACTTCACGTTTTTAGTCCACAAAACCTGGTCTAGTATATTTATTTTGTGGGTGTCCTTTTCATCTCTCTGAATCAATCTGCTTTCACAGCTTCAGCTTTGCACCGAAAGAAAGAAACAAGCTTGCGGGAAGGTTGTTGCTTTTGGTGAGTATTGAGAGCTCTATCTTCTTTCTTGATTCTGATTTTGTTCTGAATCAGTCGCCAATAGAACAATCTTTCTACTTTCCCCAACTTCAAGGCTATCTCTCTCTGTGCGCACACACACAAATATGCTGTTTTTGCTGTTTACTTTACTAATTGTGCTAGTTGACATGCATGTTGGGAATCTTGATTAGTGTGTGGTTTTGATTCTGTGACCTCAAAGAAGACCTTGACTTGTGTTTGTTCCAAGATTTGAGTGAAAATTGAATGATTTTTTTCATGAGCTTATTCGATTTGATGGATATGATATATTCTTGATTGAGATAGAGCATATGTGATCTTGCCATTTTAAGTTACAAGGAGTTGCATTTTGGTGTTGGGAAAAGCCATTTTAAAGTCCCTACCTTCAATTATTTTGTAGAATTTCCTCAGAGTAGAGAACTCTTCCCATTTGGGTCTTGGGAAATTTTATTAATCATCTTATAATTATTCTGTTTTTTGTGACTTGGAAGGATTGGACTTTAGGGGAACTCTTTGTTCCCAATTTTGATTGAGATATAGCCATTGAAAACTTGCAAATTTAAGCTATAGGGACTTGCATTTGGGTCTTGTGAAATTTGATTGATCATCATATATTTATTATGTATTTCAAGAACTAGAAGAGTTGGGCTTTGGGGAACTCCATGTTTCCAGTTCTTGTTTTTCTGCAAGTTGAGATGCAACTTTCTGTTGTTCTCTTGTTTAGTTTTTCTTGTTAGAGATCATTAACCGACAAAATGGGAAGTGCAATCACCAAAAATGCATCCCCAAAAGCTGGAGTGCCAGAATCAAAGCTCGAGGCCAGAATTATCGAGGCAATGCGTAGACGAGAAGCTCAAGGCTGTAGCATAAAGTCCTTCAACAGCATTATCTTGAAATTCCCCAAAATTGATGAGAGCTTGAGGAAGTACAAAGCTGCATTCCAAAATTTTGGTGAGCATATACTTCTTGAATCTCGAATCTTAACTTTCATGCGCATGAACAGCTAATAGGAGATTGATAATTAGATTAGGAAGCGTTAAGCAATGAAAATTCTTGATAGAGTGTTAGTTTATCCTAATAATATGAACTTATTTGCTGTGAGGAACACGTATCGTAAGCATATGCACTTATGTTGTTGTGTTCGTAGACGAGGATGGGAATGGCGTAATAGATCGAGAAGAGCTGAAGCACTGTTTTCAGAAGCTGGAGATCGGTTTCAGTGAGGAGGTGATTAACGATCTGTTTGAGGCGTGTGATAAACACGAAGTGAGAGGGATCAAATTTAACGAGTTTATAGTTCTCCTTTGCCTCGTTTACCTTCTCAAGGAAGATCCGGCTTCCGAGCAAGATGTATCCAGACCTACTAACTATGTTACTTTCATTCATACATGTTACACTTACATCTGAATAATTGGAACCATGGGAGTATATTACGTGCTGTGTTCTTTAACATTGACAGAAATCATGGAAGGGGATGCCGAATTTGGAGGCCACCTTTGAAACTTTAGTGGATGCGTTTGTGTTCTTGGACAAGAACAAAGATGGGTACGTGAGCAGAAACGAGATGGTTGATGCGATAAACGAGACCACTTCGGGAGAGCGATCTTCCGGGAGAATCGCCATGAGGAGATTCGGTTAGTTAGTTCCCTCCTTGCGACATCTCCTCGTATAATAAAGCAGATTCGGTTAGTTAGCCTTTTTGCTTGTGTGTTTGCAGAAGAGATGGACTGGGACAAGAATGGGATGGTGAATGTCAAGGAATTCCTTTTTGCTTTTACTCATTGGGTCGGGATTGAAGACGACACTGACGACAACGACAACGAGAACGAGGCAGAAACCAGTGACTGATCTTCACCTGCAGCAGCAGTTTTGGGGTGAAATCTATGATTTGCGAAATTTCACCATAGTTTGTGAGAACAGTGTATGAAATATTATTATTCTTCACTTCTCAAGTAAACAAGGAGCTCAAGAAATAATGTTATGATGCTATCTTCACATATTTGTTGTACATAAACCTTGTTGTACTAATTACTTGTTCTCTCAAAACTATTATTTCCAACACCATCTTATCTTTTGTAAGGGTGAGCAAATTTACTCATAAACCGAAATATCGAATAAAAACTTATTCGATATTCGAAATTGTGTAGTAAATAAACGGAACTCGAATCTCAAATCGAGCTCTAATTTTTCCAAGTTGAACTCAAGTCTTATGATATTTGATTCGGAAGACACGCAAACATGCTTAATCTAATCTTAATAAAACGATATTCAAATAGTTCACAAATTTTGTAACAACTATGTTCGCAAATTATTTCGCTAACAAGCATATTAACAAGCTTGAATTTAAATTTTATTTGATAATAATAATAATAATAATTATTATTCAGTGTATGGAGGTTTTTCAAATGTGAAGCCAACCTTTTCCAGGCATTAGAATTTAGAAAGAAATACAGTAACTTTAGCATTACCTTAGTATGCAAATTACACAATGAACCCCACAAACTTCCATATCCATACTACCAAAACTCCAAACAAGCTAACAACAAATAAAATAATAAGACATTTGTTCTTGGAGGGAGAATGGCAAATCCCCAACCAAACTGCCCAGCCAACAACATACAAACTCAATCCCTCACCATTAGGCACAATATTACTGCTACTAAATTTTTTCCCCAAGTATAATAAAAGCACTCATATCATATAGAGACAGAGGTCAGAACTGGCACTCGACGGACCAGTGCCCCGACGGCAAAGACAGGCATCAGCTGGCACAGCCTGGCTATGGCAACTGCAGCTTTGAAGACGGAGTTTGAAGATATCGATTTCTTCATATATTATATTATTACCCCCTGGTTTTGGCTCTCTTCATTCCCAGACTGTTGTGGAAGGGCGAAACAGAGCCGGACATTTGAGACCCGTCATCCCTAAGTGTGCCATTGAGCAAAGCAAGTTCCCGCAGCTGCTGCTTCTTATAAAAGTCCTGCGACTCGTCCTGCATTAAGACATGCAGAATCAAGGAAGAATGGGACTTAGATGATAGCTGCTGAGTAACGAGGGATATATAAGTTCAGTGGGTGAAAGCTACCATGGGCTTTAGTAAATCTTCGAGTATCTCGCGTGCCTGCATTAGACGAGAATCGATGATCTCAACAGGGAGTTCCGCTTCTACAAGTATGTGAAGGGGCTCGTTAAGGTGCTCATATCCTGGTTTACCTCTCATCATCTCCTCCTACGGATCAAATTATGAAAGCACATCACCCGTTTGTTATGTTTCATCAACTTATGTTGCAAAGAGATCTGACATCTTATATGCTCTGAAAACACCTCAAGAAGCAAACAAATAGATTTATCTTGCACGGAAGTCATGATCTACTATGACCTTTTCACATTGAATGAAGAATTTAAGAGAATCATAAGACATTTCAATGACATGCACATTCGAACTTCCAATTTAGGGGGATGAAAGGATTTAATGGAGCAGTGGTAAAGGCCAAGTGTAACTTACCCTTGTTGGATCCTTGATACTGCCGCGCCCTCTGATTAGAACACGGCAATCAGTATTTGCTTCAACTCGCTTCAGAGAATTCCCTCTAGGACCAAGGAGGCGCCCAACAAAATTATACTGCAAAACCAAACATAATAATATGCATGTAAATATGTGGCAACAAACCAAATAAAGGAAGCACTTGTAGGAGGAGAAGTAGTACGCTAGGATATTGGTCTACTGGAATATCAACCCTGATTGTCCGCTTGACTATGAGCCCAGATGAGCTACCTTGGGAACCAAGCCAAGTTGGTGTTGAAGATGATTGCATTAAATTTGACATCTGCACATTATAATTTCATACATTGTTAAAAACAAAGAACCACATGAATATTGTCCCTCTCCCTGGGCGTAGGTTTCGAAATCTAATGGAGCTGAAACTAAAAGGCTCGTAAAAGCCTAAACATAAAATTGCATAAGAAAGAGATGGCATGGATTTGTATCCAGGCACGTCAACCCGCAGGCAAACAATGAGATAAATCATACAACATCTAGAATTGGCATACATCAAGTTGGACGGCTACCCATTCTCATAAGCACAAGGTTCTGTGTGAAACGTGGGTTAAGAAGTTTGTTAGCAGTCAAACCAACGACTCAATTACTCACCAGATAATGCACTAACATATCTACTGAAGCAATACTAACAGCTACCCTGAGATAAGATTAGAGTTATACCGCAGTGGAACTGTGAAAGACGAGTGGCTTGTTAAACTAAGTTAATGCTTAAAGCTGGGTTACATAAGTCGAACATAAGTTGTCAGATCAGTTACACATAAAGACACTAATCTATGAATTAATGTACTAGGCATTCCCAGCTATTAGTATAAATCATTTTCTTGAAGTTGTTAGCTCCAAACTACCTGTCATGAGAAGTTAAAGTTAAGAACACAAAAATCAAATAATAAAAAGTTAGGATGGAAAGTAAAAGATTTTGTTGGAGATCTTCTGAAAACAGTAAAGAATTAGATCAAACAAAAGGTTATGTTAATGGTTAGTATCCATACTTCTGATTGAAATGGTGATGCCCATCTGTTCACATTAGCTCCTCCATTTGAATATATTCCTCCTGAAGCCAGGGGGCTAGCATGTTCAAGCACACTTTGTTCTAAAACTGATGCACTCCCCAACAGTGTAGTTACACGCAATATTTCTGCTTCAAAAAGGTCAATTTCCAAGAATAAGATGTACCAGTTAGCATTGGTTAAGAAATTAGCCTGCAGTCACCACAATATGGACACTACACGGACTGTTAAACTGGTTAGTAAAATATCTGGAAAGTAAAGGAGATCCAGCGAAGTTAAAGATGTTCAACAAGTATCATAAGGAATACCCGTATATATAACTGGAGTTGTAAATGACCTAAGAAATCTACTGTTAGCCATTGCTCATGAGACCTTGATTTTCAAGTTCACTATTAGTGGTAAGATGAAGCAGATAGATGTTATTTACACTGCAAGTCCCCAAGACAAAAATAGCTATAAAAATAACGAAGGATTAAAGATCCTCCAAAAATAGTGTGCCATGAAGAAACTATCCAGAATGCAAATGTAAAGTTTCATTGCCATGTAACGATGACTTCCAACCCAAGGAAATTACAGATGGCAAGTTTCAGGAAAAAAAATATACCAAAAAAGGAAAAAATATTATTGGGGTAAGAAAATTGAGCCCATGAAGGGGTAAAAGTAAAGATCATCACATGGCACCAAGAGCACATGGACGACCTCAAAACAAAATTCGAATGGCACATCAAAACATGAATCAGTATCCAATATATGATCCTTGATGCATTCTCACTTTCCCCAAATAACTGCTACCCTCCCCCACTCTGATCTAAATTTGACCCATCACACAAAATCTGGCATGAAACCTTATGATTTCTTCATAAGGTGGACAGCTGCCAATTTAAATGCAGAGGCTGCAATAACATCAGACTGGAACTTGTAGGCAGTAAAGAGGTATGCTAACTTATGATAAAGTAATAGTTGACAGTTTTAAAAAAAATAGCCTTTTAAATTTCTATGCAAAAAACTGAATAAATTCGAATCGTACACTCACCCTGATTCACCAACCGATAGCAATTTGGAAGCACAGCCATAAAAGGATTGAGCTTGTTGCGTTCTGCCAGCAATTCCGAGAGATACCTGCTAATTGTACTATAATATACGGTTAGTTGATTGGCTTTAAAACATGCGCACGAGGAATTTAACACTAAATCTATAACTATCTGTTTCGTCTGATTCATAAAATTTGAACGAGTCATGTAAAGGTATCTTTTTTTCCTACTGAAACGTATACTTATAAAGATAATGTTCTTGATTAATGATTAGCATTTTGTATAAACGGTGCTATTATATATCCACCTATACTTGACAGCACCATCAAAACGTAATTCGATTTCCTTTCTCAAGGTTGAATCTGGTTCATAACCAACCAGACGCCATATATACACGTGTTATCGGAACTCGTAGATCTGCTGTTATCAAGAAGCAGAAGAAGTTCCAGCTTGACAACTCACAAACAACCAATCTAGTTCAACCGATATGAGTCAATACAAAAAAAAAAAAAAAAAAAAAACAAACAAACAAACCAATCTTGAATCCGACTAGATTGAACCACTTGACCATCACCACAAGAACACCAGTAAAATCATCAAGATCCGACGCCAATTTTCATATACAGCTAATCGTCATAATTAAAAAAAAAAGAAAAAAAGTGGAGGATCGGAATTACTTCTCTTGCTCGACGAGAGCAGAGGCGGCGCGGATGCCCCCGGCAGAAGCGGCGCCGATGTGAGGAGAGTGAGGCGCTGATGGAGAGGGCGAGTAGGCCATGTACCTCCCCGACGACATGGTGGCGATGACGATGATGGTGAGTGAGCGCCGTCAGATCCAGCAAAGAGAAGTGCCACTCCAATCCAACTCAACAACTGGCAACAACAGCTGGCCAATTTATATATATGTGTATGTGTATGTGGTGGAGAGGAGAGGAATATAGGCGGTGCGTCGGTGGAGCTAAAGCAAAAGGGGGGGGGAGGGAGGGGAAGATGGGGAGAGCTGTGTATTTATTGAAGGGATGAATGAGTGAGAGAGAGAGAGAGACCAATGGCAATAGTGCAGAGCCACGGCCTAATGATATCTATTCTACTGTGAGCTGTGTGTGTGTTTATCAAATTCTACAGAATCACTCCTATTTATACCTCTTCTTCCTCTGCCAGCTGTCCTCTTTTTTTCTTTTTCTTTTTTTATATTAACTATTTTCCCTCAATTTACACCATAATTTTATACTGATTTGTATTTATGATTTTGTGATGGAAAATTTCTTTTGAACTAGTAAAAATCTCTTCTATTTTATTGAGCAAGGTTCGTTCAATCTATCAATTTTAATTGAACAATGATAAATAGAAAAATATGAATATATATTCTTTTTATCAGAATAGGGTAACGATAATGAAATGGACGAGTTGTTATGTAAATTAACGTGGTGAAAATGTATACCGTTATATCAGTTGAATTTATCTTAATATAGTTCCTAACCTCTCATTTGAGTAGTCTTAACAAACCACTTTTCATTTCCTAATTCATCACTTAAGGCTCTCGCATATTGATTTGGTAACTGTTTTCACAACAGTAATTCTGGTCAATGGCTGTAAAATTGGATAATAATAATAATAAAACAATTCAAAATAATTGGTAACTTTTGTTGTGGCCTTGGGAGCAGAAATACTCATTTATAGGGCCTCAATCATGGGACCTTTTTCCCACTACTCACTACTCTCAATTTCCTTTCTTGATTTTGATGCCTTTTTAACAAAATTTCCAATTAATTAATTTCATTTTGTAATTTATGGGTATTTCTTGTGATTTAAATTTTGCTAATTATATAGTGCAATTAAATTAATTTAGTAGTTGAAAGTGGAAAAGCGTGGGAGTGGCAAAGGTAGCGTATGTCAAGGGGAATGGTAGTTGCTGTGTTACTTTTAGGTGTGAATGAATACTCTCATGCTCTCCCCTTTTTCTCCATCTATTTAGGAGCTTGATTGAATTTCATTTCATTTATTTAATAATAAAACAAATAAAAAATATTACAGATTTTGTATTTCAAAATAATGGATTTAAATGCTTTTAGCTCTCCTACCAACAACATCGATAGGTTAGCGTTTGAGATTGAAGGTCTCGGGTTTGAATAATTCGTGAATTGATATTGAAAGTTTATTATACCAACTGAAAAATAAAGAAATAAGTGGTACAGTGTGATAGCTGGACTTTGGTAATATGGAGTTCTCGTGATATAATTGTAGTGTAGGGAAATCTAATCAATATAAGAGGTTGGACCTATCTCATGTGGGCTCAAAATTATGCACCAATCCATCACAAATAGGGAACAACACTTTCATGCTTAATGAGTTTAAAGGCTAAAGCATACTCCACTATTTCATACTTGTTGACTATTCAAGATCTTGATTATTGAAGAGAGAGGAGAGAAAGAGATTATTAGCATCTTTGATTTAGATACTCAGAATATTATGCTCCAAGTGTTATACTTTCTATTATTTCATGTTGAATTAAATAAATTAGAATCATGATTGAGAATTAGTAAATGCTATATTTATATAAATAAACAAGGAAAATTTGCATGAGATTTATGTATTATTGAATGGAACTTTATTGGTCAAACCTCTAAATTGGTTGAGTAGTGAAGTGAGACTTTAATTCATACATTACCATAATTGCCTTTTGTAGTTCAATTTCGTAAGTAAACTTGAACACGGAAGAAACAGAACACAAGCAGTGTTGCTGCTTGCTCAAAATGCAACCACTCCTTTTCTTCTTCTGCTTCGAGAGTGTGGATTTTCATGGATTGGAGCAGGGAATTCGGACCGGGAGAGCTTCATTCCTTGGTTTTAACTTGGGTTTTGCTCCTGCAAATTAGATCTAGATCCGATCAACAAATTTATAGCTAGTAGTGGAGTAATTGTTTGTTAGGATTTTCATCGGATTTAACTGAATGTATGAATCAATCAATCAATCACCTTTGATTCTCCGTCGTTGAGTCAAGCACAGAGAAGGAATCTGCAGGAAGGCAGCGCCAAGCCTGCAAAAGACACGAGGAAAAGCGTGACTCTATAGCGTGAACACCACGTGATGGGGCCCCACTTGATCTCCACGCTGGAGCTCTTCAATTTCTTCCCCCTGTTCGGCTCCTTGCTCAGATCGAAACTCGCGCCTTTCATCCTCAGCTCCTGCACGCACCGCGTGAGCGCACGCGCCTCCGCGCGATCCCTCTGCAGCTGCCCCTCCGCCTTCCAGAACCTCCACAGCTTCAGCTGCACGAGCGTCGCTACCACTAGCGACGTGCACCCCGACAGCAGCGACGGTATCCACCACTCGCGGCAGCGGTGGTGCCCGGGCAGGGACGACGCGAAGAGGATCGTGAAGAAGAGACAGTGGAAGAGGAAGAACTGAGAGCAGAGGTGGAAGATCTCTCGCCTGATCGAGTCCATCCGCGACTCCTTCCTCGACATTCTCCTCGCGAAGAGGTCCTCCTCCCGCTGCCACAGCTTCAGGAGGAGGAAGTGCCCCGGACTGCGAGAGATCTCCGCCAGCGGGTGGCTCCGCATTACCGCCGAAGACGTTAATTTGAGGCGGTGCTCCTCGTCCACCGGAATTACCACCACGTGAGCGTCCTTTCTTTCCGCCATGAATCTGATAATTTCTGGCAACAGTTGCAATAATATTATTCACAAATCGCAGTACAGTTTGTTCAGATTAAGGAATTGAGAGGTAGAAATGGCAACTACAGATAGAAATTGCAGAAGAAAATGAGAGTTTCAGTATTTATACGATGACGATTGAAAGCGGGGGAAATAGCAACGGTCATATTTTGCTGACGTGGTGCGGGAAATAGGGTAACGGTCATGTACATTTTGTTGAACTTGTGCGGTGTATTTGTAACAATAACGGACCTAAAATACTATACTCATATATTTCTATTTCTTCAATATATGGTTTATTGTTACATTATTTACATTAAATTTTATGAAATTATATTTATTTTCCACAATATACCACCATTGAGTAGAAATTAGTCACAAATATATATATATATATACATATATTTCTAATTAAAGAAGTAGTATTTGGCAACAAATATTAATTAGAGTAAGTCGACATCATTGAAATGACTAAATAAGAAACCTCCGGTAATGGAAACAAAAAAAAAACTTTGAAAATACATAGTCAATAAAAATTACTCCTACTACTTAAGGAAATAAATTAATGAATTATTAGCTGCAGCATTGTACTAATCATATGTATGACAATTGTAAATATTCATGTAATAATAAAAAATTATTTTAAAACGACTTTAGATCATGTGATTTTGTGACATAAAAAATAAGGAAAATGAAAAGACAAACATTTAAAATATAATTTACGGACATTGAGACCAACCCGACCCAACTCGACAGGCTGGCTCGATTTTAGGGGAATTGATCATCGTTATTTTAGTTCACTTGTAATTTCGTACTATCGAGCTCTTAACAAGCTTTTTTTGAACTTGATTTCTAATTAGCTAATGAGTAGCTCTTTCGTTTAGAAGCCTAACTATTTATAAATAAATCAAATGATGATTGCATAATGTTTTAAATGGAATAACAATTCAATGATACACATCCAATTCCAGAAGTTGGGAGTTAGTTTCAATATATTCACACAGAAAGCTTTGCAGCTATCAACCCTTGTACGGATCCAAGAAAGGCGAACACCATCACGAATAAGATAACAGAGCAGTAGAGTCGAAGAACGATGGACTTCGACGTCCAAGCCCCTATGTTTTTCTGCACTAAGTACATCTCCACTGGGAAGTAAACAACCACAGGCCAAAACACAATCGATCCGGCTACTCCCACGATTTCGTTAAAGTAGGGAAATACGATCGCAAAACCCGTGACGAGTGCCACGTACACGACTCGGAAACACAGCCTCAGAAGTTTCATCCTCAGAGATGGTATCTCCTTCACTTCACCATGCGCGTATCTAGTAATGAACCACCCCTCAACGCTCGCGTACAGAGGCTGTGTGAACACCTGATAACGTAAATGTGAAACGAGGGAACGGACCATCACCATCGTACGAGCTTTATAAAGAAGAGGGGAAGGCAGGCTATGAGTATGCAGAGAGTAGAGTACCTGATACCCTCCTACAAGATGAACAACAACACATGCATTAGCAAAGTCGATGAGCCAATATGGCTCGTAAAATCCGAAGCCAGTCAAGAGGTTTCCAGGAGTTGAGTTTCCAAAGGCTGCATAACCGAGTCCTCCGCAGGACAAGTAGAAGAAAGTTGTAGTGCACACTGCGACCATGGATGCCCTCTTCATGACGACTTTTTCGGGTGGACTCGACTTCAGTGTATCCTACACATGCAGTGAAATTTATGCTTAGGTACTTCCTTCAACAGTTCTGATCAAGAATTGTAAGCTTTCACGGTGCAAGAATGTAGTTTCCTCACCATTATCTCTAGAAAGATAACCGAAAAGGGGAAAGCAAAAGCCATGTCTCCTAGTGCTTGAGCAATTGACCATACTTTATTAGCAGAATTCGAAGCAGGAACTCCTCCAGTGCTCCCTTTTATCTCTCCATTTTCTATTACTTTGGCCAGGCCAAGTGCTGATCCAATAATAGCATAAGCGAACGACATGGTCGCTGCAACTGCAGAGAGCCACTTAATATTCTGGAAATCGGGTATTTGAGAAACGATTACTTGAATAATCCCGAACACAATCATATAGTAAGTGGTTCCATATTCACAAGCAGCTTCGTGCCCTTCTCTGTGGTAACAATTCGACATTTGAATCGCTCTGCATGATGAGAAAGGATTGCTGATCAGAAGCACAATATCTTCCAACAACAAGAACTAGGGAACACGCATGTTAAAGTAGGTTTGCATGTGCATATAGGAACTTAGCTAGATGCAAGAGTACATAGGATGAAAGGAATTCTAGTCTTAGCTAGAGGGACGAGAAGTTCATCAACGTACCTCATACTGATGGAGGCTGTAATTGTGTACACAATTCCTACTTTGACAAAATTGATTTGTACAATAACTCCACACACCAAAGCGTTCTTCTTCCCTGAAGATGCCAAAGGCAGATTCTAATGTAAAATCCACTCCCTCAATCTCTATCAAACAAATTACTTGCGATTCTCTTCTGCGAACACATAGTATTAGGCATTCTGAGTAAATTCCTTGAAGATAATACACATATAGTAGAAAAGCCTCTCAACTCTCAGCTTCTCACCTAGGATTCTCCGAACAGCTTCCAAGTAGGAAGCATTTCTATGGAGACCATTGTCGACATCAAGAGATTTGTAACAGTTGCAGAGAAGAAAGGCAGAAGTAAGGGTGACTAAAGCAAAGGTGAACATGGCGAGTGGGCCCGCAATCCATCCAAGCTGGGACATGCTCCATGATAATGCCAGCACACCGGAACCGATCACCGCCGTTATTATATGCGACAGCGCAGTCCAAATCGTGCCTAACCACAAACACTACCTTCATAAATCTTCAATTAAAACGATGGAAAATATTCAAATGGCTCTACCTTTTCCTCAAACGAGAATTTCTACAAAATTCAAAATCATCCATCAACATATGGAAGACTGAGCAGTGCTATAAACGTAGAACAACACCAAAAGGGCAACATGCCTAAAACGAGAAGATGGTAGCAAAAGACTGAAGTCTTTTGAAGTCAACAGTAGAATGTGTTTCTTCAGAGATATAATGCACGACTTCATCTTCTCCTCAAGCATCACAGATTCACAATCATACTAATTAATAAACCCTAACTAAAAACATCGATTAAGTCAAATTACAAGCTGAAAAGTGGCTACGTGCTCTCCGATAATAAAGTAAATAAACACAACCGGCCTAGATTAATCAAATTCGGATCTTATTCAACTTCCGACCATAATTTATCCAGTCATCAGCTTTACCGAATCTTACCTAGTATCAAATCGCAATAAACAACAACAGAAGAAAATTCAATTGAAAAAAAGGGGGGAAATCAGAACTCGCCTTTCTTATGGTGGTGCTCCATAACTGGAGAAGATGAAGATGGAGAAGAAGAAGAAGAGTTGGATAACAAACTGGAGTTGCGATCATCTTCAGCAAACTCCATCCCCACGGAAGAGATCGGCACTACACGAGGATATAATCAACTGTGGAATTTCATGTGTATATACGTTGTTCCCATTACCCTGCAACTGAAATGATTAGTGAAGAAGGAATATTCCAAGCCGACACGTGTCATTATCGATCCTTACAAACAAAATTAGTCAGATTTGTTTTTTCCCTTTCTGTCAAATGACATACGTTTCTAACTTTCATCGATGGTGACGTTAAAATAATACGATCCTCTATTTTTTTTTTCACAAATATCTAATCATTTATAAAAAAAAATGAACCATCCTATTTATTACACATACAATTTCATGCACATTGCACTATTTTTAGAGATATAACTAGCATTTATGGCTACTCTTAATTACAGATATATATTGGTAAAGCATGCTTACTAGTATGGTTACTGTTTCAATATTTGATTTACGGTTTATTATTTTAAAACTATATCTTTTATGTAAATTTATAAATTAAAATATAGTTATGAATTATACTAATGATTATATAAAATATGAAAAGAGTAACTTTTATAATAACCATTTTATTTTAGCCTATTTCCCCAAGTGAAAAATTGAATTAAATTAAATTAGGGGTAGAATTATAGAGAAGTAGTATCTCATTACATAATTCTCTCGTTCGCCATGAGCACTAATCAACCAGTACACGTGGAACAAAAGTCGTTGCCAATGGACAAAGACGAGAGAACAAGAGCTTTCATTCAAGAAAAGAAAGAGACGATTATATTAAACTTCAAATTTAGAACAATGGTTAACACAAGAATGGTGCAACAAGTTTATTGAATATCGATCAAAGAAGTCTTGTTCAAAGTTGGACAGCTACACTCCAAAGGTAACTCTCCTTGGTTGGAGTTTGCAATGCAAAGGTGAGGAACCCACTTGCTTCCTCGTACTCGAACTCCACCTCCTCCCCATCAACTTCAACTCTAATAGGCCTCGTCGACGAGTAGGCGGCGAAGGCGCCACAGCCGCGCACTTCAATTTCGACGCTCCCAACCTTATCGTTTTCGTACCTCAATCCCTTGATTGCTCCGCCGGAGTTGAACATCTTGATGAGACCCACGGGGGAGAATGCAGCTCCGTTCGAGACCTCCTTCACCGGCGCCACCGTGAAAACCTCGTATTCTCGAGTCTTGAGGGTGATTGGCAGAGAGGCATTCTTGGCAAGATACACCAGATCCCCTGCAGAAGGAAAGAGTATATCACTTCATCACATTATCTTTCTTGATGTGCGAGGGTGCGTTTGTTGGTCTAAAGTGATTATGTGTGTGTATAGTACCATGAAGATGAGAGTAGACAACTGAGTCTCCCTTCCACTGGTCATCCTTCACTACTCTGGGAAGATAATCGACGTCTTTGGATCGAATGACTCCGGTGATGGTGCCGGGTTGTTCGTCGTGGATGAGGTTCTTCTTGCCATCTTTGCACCAGCCTGCTCCTTGGCAGTTGAACACGCCCACAACTCCGTTGTGATCGTTAAGATTCCATATTTTCAACAAGCTGCATGTGGTCCAAATGTAGCAGTTGTTAACATGAGAAGGAGCTCCATAGTTTATAAGAATATTGGAGATAAAGATCAGATAAGGACCTTTTGCCGTCTCTGGCAGGGTCTGAGAAGAGGCAATCGCGAGTTGGTCTTCCGGGAAGATTGGCCCTCAGTATGGAGCCATCGGGGAGCACGAGCTTCCTCAGAAGGTTGAAGTCGTGCTGCCCGGGCTTATCGCTGCAGATACATGATAATGTGCAGGATGAGTAAGGTAATGTCACACCACTACATGGATAGAGAGTTGTGAGGTATGTTATTGAATTTGCACCTGACGTATATAGCGCAACCCCCCACAGCACGTGCTGCTCCGTGATATTCAGCCATTTCATGCACACTCTGCCATTAGATGAAGACAAAATTGAGCATCCATATATGTATCATACTCAGATATAGTCGTAAATTTGTGATGTCATCATCTTACATGAAACATATCCCAATCTGGCTGCATAAACTCCCCAAGAAAGACAGTGTTGTAAGCGACTGATGCAATGTGGATAGTGTGTGATGCTGGATCGCGTGGCCAGAAGTCATCTGATGCTCTGATAACAGCTGATCGCTTTGCGCTGCAAAGAAAGGATAACACCATCCCAATTCTCATCAGCATATGCAACATTAATAGAAGAACAAGTGACGCACAAAATGTGAATTCATTTTGGTTCACACCTGTACAAACCATCTGTGTTGTGGCTCATGCAGGAAATAATCCCATTATCAGGAAAGTTCCTTGAAATAGAAGCCTCCAGAGCTTGGTGGTATTTCTGAGCAAGCTTCACCCTTCCACCATGGCCGGCTCCGAGGGTTTCGAGGATGTTCTGGACATCTACCTTCACACCATCAATCCGGGCTGATGCAAGGTATGAGTGTAACTCATTGTAGAAACTGAACACTTTGTCAGGATTCACTAAACCAAGCCCATTCTTGGCGATACTATTCAGTGCATCACATGGCTCATTCGACTGAACCCCAGGAGACGAGACAGGATAAGCCATCTTTGATTCATAATGCTCCATTTGAGCTGCTCCAGGTTTGACACCGCCCCAGTAACCAGCCAATGCGTGCCACACATAGACATACCTACAAGGTCGATATGAGATGTATAAATAGACAATAATCATAATCATGACATGTAAAAGATAAATTAGGCAGACACTGATGCCATACTTGACAGAGTGTTGATCTTTGATTTCTGAAACGATGTGTTTGATTCCCATTGCTGGATCCTCTATTCTTTCCCCCTCTTTCCCATCCTTTTGGAATTTGTGGTTCTCCTTGATATTAGTCAACCTATTCGCAAAGCTGGATGAAAGAATGAACAACAGAGTATAACAGTTAGCGAAGAAAAGGACAGCAAGAATAGATGAAAAGTTATTAGATGATTACTGGGACTCACTTAGCACAGTTATCTGCTTCTGTTTTCTCACCAGCTGGATCCATACCAACTGACTGCCATCCATCGTCAATTATGACGAACTTTGGTGGAATTCCTCCTTGCTCCAAACTGCATTAAGATATAGCAGATAACATCAAATGGTTGAAACATCAAGATTAACTACTCATACTAGAATGTAACAAGGTTGTTACCTCTGCAAACCCTGCTTCACTCCTTGGGCAGTAACATTAGTATAAAAAGCATCCCATGTGCACCATCCGAACCAGTTCAACATATCTGGCATCTGAATTATGATACAAGCAATAATTTAGCATGTTATAATCTTCAGGGAGGATAAACTATATCAGAAATAAATAGCGCAACAACTACTTTACCTTCTTCCTCTCACGATGGCAGAAAGTCTTCAAATGCCCTTCCACAGTCCTGAAATAATTGGGAATATATTTCTCAATATTTCTACATCTTAAGAAGAGCAAAATCTAGCGTGCATAACAAAACTACACTATTTTCTTCGTACAAATTAAGCATGATTCCTGAATCATGTGTTCTCTGGTTAAATTAAATACCATCCACTTCAGAGGTTAATAATTAGTATCACAACCTCCTGTTTTTACCCATACAGTCATAAATAAAAGCGAACTTAAACAGCCAACCATGATAAAAAGATATCGTGGATTTTGGTAAATGGAAAATCTATAGATCTCTTTCTAAGTCTAGCAATAACATACATGATTCATCATCACCAATTCAAATACTTAACTAAATCATCAAAAGCTTTGATCTACCATTAGAAGAACAAAATATCACTAAATTTAATTTTCCATCGACAAGATAAAACCAACCAAGGAAAATTAACAATAGAAACATACTTGACTGCATTGGTGATGACATCAAATGGATCAGATCCAGCTCCAACAAAGACCATATGGCTCCCGTCAAACTCTTGAACAGCAGGATCCCCTGATTTACTTGATTATTAGCACATGAAAACTTTTGAAACGAGGAAAAAGTAAAGAAACTTTTTAGATTTTTCTCATACCACTTTCCAAGCAAATTTCCAGCTCATTATTTGCATTTCCTTGTAGAACAGCCCTAAAGTTTCCCTCTAGAATCGGCAATATAACAACATACAAAGCCTCTTGCTCCTTCTCATCTTCACCAAAATGTGAACCGTCCCGTGCTTCCACAATCAAGAACTGTGTTTCAAAAGGAATGTCCTGCCCAAAACTTCCCATCCTCTGTGTCATCCACCATAACTTGAACCGGAAAACACACATGAACCTCAAATCCCTGCAGATCACGATCTACATTCAGTAATGCCGCTTCACATTCCAATCAGATCTAACGTAAACAGTAAAAAACAACAATCGAATTCTCCTAAACAAGCTGCCAAAATTTAAAACTCGTTCAAAATGGCAAATGCAGCTGAAACAAAGACAACCACGTTCCTTCCACAAAATAAGGCGATATCTACAAGTGATTCCAGCTCATATTTTCACATTAACACAAGACGAAAATGAACTACAGCATAATCAATAAAGTTTAAGAAACTAACAGGAGTTTCCCGACGGGAAAAACTCTTCGGCTCCCAATCTGATCGGAAACGACGCCGAGGAACGCTCCGTTCGACAGGATCCCGCCGGACGCCGGCGTCACGATAATGTTCTCATGAACATCGCTCAGAATCGTCTCCCCCAACACACTCAACCTCCCATCGCTCACGGTAATCCCAGCCCCCACCGTCATCTCCGATCCTCACAAAAACAATGAAAATGAATAAACAAAACGCAAAAAATAAAAAAAATGGCAGCACAGCAACAGGTAGGAGGAAGAATGGGGAAGGTGATGAGAAATGCAAGAGGCGTGTAGCGGTATTTATAGACAAGTTCATGTGCACTTTTTTCACCATTATTTCACGAACCGAGTTTTTACTTCCAGATTTTGTCAACAGGTGAAAAATATCTCTACTCGCGCGGGAATTTTAAGTTGACTCCGTACAACGGTAAAAAAAATATATTAACAACAAATTTAATTAAAATTTAAATAAAATTATTTTTAATCATAAATTTAAGAAAGGAATGAATTGTGTGATTTCCACAATCTTTTTTTTTTTAATATAATTTTTACTAAATTAGCTTTGATTTATAGTAATTTATTTATTGAAATTGAAGTTATATCTATATGTTATTGTTAACACATTTATGACTTAATTAATAATTTTACCATGAGAGAAGTTGATCCATGCAGATTCATATTATTATTAGTAGGGGAATTATTTATTTATACGCTCTGCAAGAAAATCCAAAATGTGGAGCATATATAGGGAAACGCATAACACAGTACCTAACTATTTATTTTTTCTTTAATTACGTTACAAAACTCATATTAGGTGAAATATTTATTCAAAGTATGAGAGTTGAATAGTAAAAAAAAATATCATGCCACGTGGATTAATAGGGAGTTTGGAATTTGGATAGGGTTCTTTTGTTTGAATAATTATCTTGATTTTTGACTGGTTAATTAGGCAAGATCAATATGAAATACATGTGCTATTTGTTCAAACTGGTCAAATACATGGACCAACTGCATTTATAAAGATAAAATTTAGATAGGCAATTGTATTTGTATAATATAATTACAAAGTCAAAGTCAACAAATGTGGCAAATGTACGTTGTAAAAAGGAAAAAAATATATACTTAGTGTACGATATAATTACAGGGTTAGGTTTTTGGTGAGAAGTGATATTTGTGTGGTAACTAAGAAAAAATTGCAACTTTTCATAAATACATCTTGATTTGATAATCAATTCATAAACATAAATGAACGAAAAAAAATAGTTCTCTCTCCCGATAAGAATGATACACTTATTTCCGATAAAATTATTAAGGAGATTGTATAAATTAGTGTACAATTTATATAGATAGTATGATCAACACATTTTTTACTTGTGGGACAAGTAAAAAAACTCATTATATTTAGTGGAACAAATGAAATACAATTTTCCTTTCACATAACTTCCAACAACCATATTAATCAGAATTAATTACATATTCTGATTTTATAAATTTGATGGCTATAATCTTTTCATATTTTGTATTGATAAATTCTTTCTCGTGTGCACCAAAACCGTATCATAAGTTACGCATATATAAATATATTTGCTTAAGAAAAAGAAGAAATAGCATGAAAATTGTGGCTATTATATATTAGAAAATAGCAAATAAAGATTAAAATATGGAGTATAAAATAGGAATAGAAAAATGCAAGTGTTATAGCTGTAGGTGGGAGGTTATATTGAGGTGTATTGACAATTCATTAGTAGGTGTAAATTGAATAATAATTAATAGGCTTATAGCCAATAAGGATTAGTGGTGATGAGGTTCCATGTATTCCTTACGTGTAATCAACGGTTCAGATCATGCCGAGTATTCCTATACTCCAAATCTACGGCCACTATAAATTAACAGCATTAATTGATCAAATCCACCTCATTTCGACGTATTATCCAGTCAGCACCTCAACATGCATTAGTGATGATGTACACGTCATCATCAAATCTACAATTCCAAGAAATGTGGGAAAAGGAAAGAAGCAAAATATAAAAGTATGGACTTGTCGCCTACGATATTATTAGTTCTTCTATTTTCCTAGCAATCAACACTATTATTTAAAAACACATGAGTATTTGTAATTGTTCGATTATTACTAGTATTTTCTTACGTGAGTAGAGAGTCTAAATGAGTGGAATCAAGTCGAGTATTGGTTTGTCCAAGTTCGAATGTGATCGAATTTTATTTTTCAAACTTGAGTTTCATTCGGTAGAAAGTTTGATTTCGATTTGAATAGACTTGATTATTGGTATAATTTGAATAATATCCGTTTAATCATAAAAAGGTTAAACATGAAATCATGATCTAGTCTCGATTAGCCTCACACGCTTATCAAGCCGAGTATCATTGAACTCAAACTCGAGCTCTATATGTCATGTATTTGATCGAGTTCAATCGAATAAATTTTACAATATTTGGATTTGATCATGAGAAACTGGTGAATTAACTCAACTCAATTACACCATATACGGGAGTATGCATAAATTCAAACCAATCCTCGACCTTTTGAATAAACAGGTTTGTCACGTCTAGTTTACAGTTAAGTTCCCCTACCTGTTGGTCGTGGACATACTTAACGTACCTCTAATTAATATATTTCACTAATTAGCACTTGAATCTGATCTCATCTCATCGTGGAGGATTGGATCTATCTTTTGTTGGTACAGTTTGTTTAGACATAACATCATAAATCTCAGCACTTAATTAATCAAAATCTTGGGCTGTAATGATGATTATCACAGCCACCTATTCCAAATCATGTTGTCTCCTACATCATATATAATATTATGAACTCACTAAATAAGTAAACATACATCTAATTATTATTGCTGCATCTGTGTATTTTTAAGTGATAATCGCCGCATCTATAGACATCAATGTCTAAAATATTCCTATGTTTAGATCCCATCTACTTTTCTTTACCTGCAAACTATAATAAACAAATCCATTCCTTTCACAAAAGAAGAAGTAAACAATCAATTGTGACTATAAATTAATCCTCAATTACTTAATTGCATTTTTTTTCTGTAGAAGTCCTACCCCATCCGTTCCTAAAAATATAATCATAGGAGAAAACGATACACGTTTTAATAAATCATACTTAGTTTTAATAAATCATACTTACGAACATACCAAAATGAGAAAATAATATTAGTATATCACACGAAAAGGATATTCAAATCTCTGGTGATTAAATCAGCATTCATCACCAATAAATTGATAGTTCCTTTTAGCTTCAAAACCAAACAAGATTTCACCAAGAAACTGTTACTAGAGACTGTGGAGTGGATGGAATTTCCATTTCCTTGCAAATTTATAATATATTTTGAAAGGGAACTTTACTAATACATGTACAAATACAAATATACAGAGATATTTTCTGGTGACGAAATGTACAGAATATTACACAGGGTAGCATTTAATTATTAAATTTAATAACTTCTACAAACAAACAAACGAGCTTTTTTGGACTTTCCCTAATTTATGTGATTGATAGACCTAAATTTCTGGAACTTGCAGAAATTGGAGCTAATAATCCCATGATTCCGCTCCTAATTGCACTTTAAGTAATCACTTTTCTCTAAATTCTAACTACGGTCTATTCTCCTATCTCTTCATCAGATATTAATCACGTTTAAATTCACCAAATATTATAAAGGGTTTATTGGTCTAAAAACATAAACTTCAAAACTTAAAAAGAATGATTTTCCCCAAAAATGTGAAATTGGTGCCTAAATACACGAACTGTCACTTTAACATAGTTAACCAAAAAGACAAAATTCCATAAATTTTGATGTATATAGGCACCGACTTTATAGTGGTAAAACCAGAAATTTGTTAAAGATTATGGTTTTAAGTCAATTAATCCCAAAAAATGTTAAAACCAAACTAAGTATGATTGACAGTGATAACACTATCTTTCAAGACTTGGTGCATATCTTCTCTCTTTTAGGCTCTGGAAACATTTTAAAGAGAGTAAAAGGAAAAACATATACAATTTGAACCAAGTCTTTTGATATAGGACAAATATATATGGATTAAGAATGATCTTAGACAAGAAATGGGTGTTACCAATAAGCTAAGATTCCTCAAATCTGGTCGAAAAAGACAAAGAGACACACACATGCTACGCCACATGCCATTGAACTCCAACTCGTGACTTGTTTTCTTTTCTTTTATGTAATAAAATCAACTCACGTGACGTCTTCAATTCTTTCACATTTCAGTGATTTCATTTCACTAAAACTCGAGACAAACTGTTTTGGACCGCTCAATTAACGTATCCAAAACAACCCAACTCCCCATTGCATTATGTGAATGAGTAGTAACTTTCACACACTTCAAACACAGATAAAAATAATCGTCTCTTGTCATATAATGAAAAGTAGTATCAAAGAGCGTGATTGATAGTTTCAGAAAGTACCGACACTTTTCACCAAATTATATCGTACTTACAGATTTTTATGGGGTGGTCCACACACTCCGCAGCAAGGATCCAAACCCAACCCTGCAGTGAATTTAGAAATCAGAATCACTACAGATCCATTCTTGAAATCAGTGAAATACAACAACAATGTAGGTATGCGATCTTTGGACAAAGGGAGGAGGCAGACATAATCCCAAACAAGTGGAAAACAATCAATTGATCAAATGAGTCTAAATTAATGAGACGAAGAGATTATTTGAACTGCGAGATACCTAACATTCAAAGTTCAATTGTTATGTTCCACTGGTATAACTCTGTATCCGCAACAGGTAGAGTGAGAGTGAGGAGTCGCGAGTTTTGATCATAATCAAAGTCGTGGACCTCGATGTTGTCCCGAGTAATCCTTTTCGGCCGAAGGGATGAGTAGGCTCCGAACATGCCACATCCACGAACTCTTAGATCCACGGTTGCAGCTTTCTTGGACTCATAGTCGACTTTTTTTATTGCTCCGCCGGAATTGAACATTTTGATGAGACCTATTGGAGCAAATGCGGCACCATTTGATAGTTGCCTCACCGCTACAACTGTGAATACTTCATACTCACGAGCTTTCAGTTCAATCGGCTGAGACACATTCATCTTAACATTGATAAGTTTTCCTGTAGGGGAATAAAAGATTAAACTTGGCAGTGATGGACTCGTCAGTAAGTCAGAAATCATAAAACAATCTTTGAAACTAAGCCATACGTTATCCTTTCCTAATATATGTTTTGTTATGTGAAATGGCCTCTTTACACATCACTTACTGGTTAATTAAATTTTAGATGTACCAAACTAACAGTTTGAATGGAATTCATGAACTGAGGTGCCTGATAACATTTCCCTACAGGCTACAGCTATAATAGGCCAACATTAAAACATGATTTAACTTCTATTGTCGACTCTCACCTTCGGCCCATCACTCAGCAATGAACAAGGAATAATGAAATTTAGGTACAAACTTGGAGGTTTTATGACACTTTTACCATATAAAGTTATGCCTAACAAACAACTGGCAATTTCGGCAGGGCCCAAGTAAAATCAACAGGCATACCGTGCCCAAACGCAACTTGCACTTTTTTCTTTCACTTTTACTATTTTCTTAAATATTTAAGGGTTGGGCCAAGCCCTCGAATTTCTATCACAATGAAAATTTAGCTAAGAACATGACAGCCTGGTGTATCCCCTTTTTCACCTTTCACAAGGAATGACCACAACTTAGGGATGTCAAATTCATAGTATGGGATCATTCATCAAATTCTCTTATACACAGTGTGTAGTGAGACTACATATATTGCTAGTAGCCTAGAAGATCATTTTGTGTGCTAAAATTAATTTTAAACATTTGGTTGAGATACTTACCACCTTTGTGTGGATACATAATGCAATCTCCATTCCATCCACTCGGAGCAGTGCTCTGTAGATACTCAACATCTCTTGGTTGGACAAAGCTAGAAATTGTTTGGGGATGTTGATCATGGATCAGATTTTTTATACTAGTACGACACCATGAAGCTCCTTGGCAATTGAAAACCCCTAGTACTCCATTGAAATCATTCATATTCCAAATTTTGAGAAGACTGCGAAAGATTGTCCACAAATTAATAGGTCAATCTATCTTGTATCCAAAAGTCAAGAGGTTCCAGCATATTTTCAGTCTTCAAAGCAATACCTTTTTCCATCTCTAGTAGGATCAGAAAACAAACAGTCTCTTGTTGGTCTACCTGGAAGATTGGCTCTCAATGTGGAGCCATCAGGAAGTACAAGCTTCTTTAAAACATCAAAGTCATGGTTTCCAGGTTTATCACTGAAATTAAGATGCAAAGGATAAACAAAAGAAAAAAATAGTAATAAATGAATTCCGAAACTACAATCAGAAGCATTAAAAACAGCACCTAACATAGACAGCGCAGCCGCCCACAGCACGAGCAGCTCCATGGTATTCAGCCATAGGATGCAAGCTCTAAGATAAAAAACAATTGAAGAGATTCAACATTAATGTATGATATCCCAGATGAACCTCGGCTTGTTAAGTGAAATTGGAGCATAAAAAAAATATATAGTTTTACGAAAATGGTATGCCCACATGAAACATATCCCAATCAGGCTGCATAAATTCTCCAAGGAAGATGCTGTTGTATGCAACTGCTGCTATATGGATTGTGTGGGATGCTGGATCTCTTGGAAAAAAATCATCTGATGCTCTAACAGTGGCAGCTTTCTTGGCACTACAGTAATAAGGAGAGCAAGAAGTTCAAACACCAAAAGCTAATGAGGCACGTAGCCCTAAATCGACAATCCAAGGTACATACTTGTACAATGCATCGGTGCTGTGGCTCATGCAAGAAATCATTCCATTATTCCTGAAGTTTTTAGAGACAGACGCCTGCAGTGCTTCATGGTATTTTCCTGCGAGCTTCACTCTTCCACCATAGCCAACTCCAAGAGTCTCAAGTATGCTTTGATTATCTACCTTAACCCCATCAATGCCAATAGATGCAAGATAACCATGCAGATCATTGTACAAGGCATAGATTTTGTCCGGGTTCACTAGCCCAACACTGTTCATCATGATGCTCTTCAAAACGAAACAAACGCCATTGGACTCGACCCCAGGGGATGGAATAGCGGCTACTATCTTTGGGTCATACTGAGCCATTTCAGCAACATCAGGGCTTACACCACCCCAGTAACCTACTATCGCATGCCAGATGTAAACATACCTGGAAAATTAAGAAATGTGCATAATGTTCTCTTGGCCAAAAAGAAAGAGAGAAGAGAATTATGAAAATTAGTACTTCAGAGCAAATTGGTCTTTCATCTCATCAACAAATTGGCTAAAACCAGCATCCACAGTGTCATCCCCGTCGCTGCCTCTTTGAAACTTGTGGTTCTCTTTGATACTAGTTAACCGATTTGAAAAGCTGGAAGCCAGATAATAATGTGCAACATCAGCTTCCTCATGGAGATATTTCAAACAGGCCTTTCTAATGCCATAGGTACATTTGCTTACTTGGCAGTGTCGTCAAACTTGGCTTCTGTGCTAGTAGGATCCATGCCAACTGATTGCCATCCATCGTCGATGATCACAAACTTTGGTGGAGCTCCACCTTTATTCAAGCTACACATATTACGGTAGTTATAATTCTGGCACTGATGCTATGAATTTTGTAAAACGGATTCAAATACTTAATCACTTCAAAGAACACCTTCCTAGTCCTTCCCTAACTCCCTCTGCAGTTACATCAGTATAAAAAGCATCCCAAGTGCACCAACCGAACCAGTTCAGTATATCAGGCATCTGAACCAGAAAGCAGAGCCACAGTCATCAGAGAAAGAAAAACTCAATATAAATAAAATTTCTAATATTAGAATTACCTCTTTTTCATCGCGATGACGGAATGTCTGGAGATTAGTTTGCAAGGACCTGTTAAGCATATATATATTAGAAAGGGAGGGCATGAAAAACATTTCTAATAGCGTAACACATACTGTGATGGAAAAATGTCAGAGTCGTATGAACTAGCTTATGATTTGATTGTTATTCCATATATTTGCAAGAGAAAGCATTTACAGTTTGATAGAGATTATGGTAATTAGTAAAAGACAGAACTTATATTATGTAATCGACTAATCAACTAGCATTTATCCATTCATTAACTGAACTTCACATGCATTGCAGAAAGATATTGATTGAACTTAACATACTTCACTGCATTTTCAATTAAGCCATATGGTTCGGTTCCCACTGCCACATAAACCAAACGCGTCCCTTCAAATTCTCCCACAGAAGGATCACCTGCAAAACGGCAACTCTTGGCAGTTTTCACCAACTCACTACTAAATTCAAATCCCAATACGACATGAACACACATTTGCATTACAAAACACCAATCACTTTTTGCAAATGCATCAAAAAACCTAAATACCACTTTCCAAGCAGATTTCCAGCTCATCATCCTCATTTCCCTGAAGCACGGCCCTGAAATCCCCTTCCAGTATCGGCAGGAAAACAGCGTAGTGAACTGAATCGGATTGCTCTTCAGAAATTCGAGGTACCTCCACCAAAAAAAACTGAGTCTCACACGGTATATCCCGGCCCCGCGTCCCCATCCACTGAATCATCCACCACAGCTTGAACCGGTAGAGGCCTAAAATTCTCAATCCCCTACAGAATTTACAAACCTCAGGCATGAGCTCGCTCGCTCATTCACTCACTCAATCACTCAATATCAAACCACAAAGTCCGGAATCCGTGTTTACTTGATTTTTCCGACCGGAAACACGACGCAGCTGCCGCGGCGATCGGAGTTGACGCCGAGGAAACTGCCCTGCTCATTTTCCGAGGGAGTAAGAAAAATATTTTCACGAACATCGGTGAGAATGCAGCTTTCTCTGACGTTCAGCTTTCCATCAGCAATGGATAAGCCTGCCATTTTAACGGTGAAACAGAGAAGTTGATGTCATTTAGGAGATGAATGGAACGTATATATTTCTATGGCGCAGACACCAAAGATTAACAGTGAAAGGTGATTCTTTTTAGTCGAAACATATATATTTAATTTAATTATAAGCGAACCTAGGAGCCGCCAAGTCAGCACACAGTAAAACCTCTCACAGCTCACACACACAGTTTTTCCCCTTGAAAGGTGGTCCCCGCTTTGATCCCTTGACTTCCATATAAACCCATATCGATTTTTTCTTCCTCTCCACACATCGCAAATTCACAAAATTCGCAATTATTATCTTTCACTCGTTTCATTTCCTTCCTCTCTGAACAAAAATCTCCTCCTCCATTTCGAATTCTCGATGCTACAGAACCCTTCGCTCTCCTTCCAATCGTCGGTTCCTTTCCAGCAGTTCCGCCACCGGAGCATGTCAGTGCGAGCTGAGGTGGCGCAGCTGGCGGCGGTGGGGGTGCCGGACCGGCGCAGCCTGTACGAGGTCCTCCGTGTCAAGCGAAACGCCTCGCAGGTGGAGATCAAGACGGCGTACCGCACGCTCGCCAAGCTGTACCATCCCGACGCGACGGCGCGATTTCTGGATTCCTCGATCGCGTCGGCAGCGGCTTCGGACGGCCAAGACTTCATCGAGATCCACAGCGCCTACGCCACACTGTCGGATCCGGACGCGAGGGCGGAGTACGATCTCAATTTGACCGTCGATTCGCGGCGCCGGTGGAATTCCGGATACCCGAACCCCGGCAGGGGGAGATTTTACCAGACGCGTCGGTGGGAAACGGACCAGTGCTGGTGATGTCGCTCGTTGATTTTTGTATCACGATGCAATTGATTGCTTCAGGTCATTTAGAAGTCAGTCTTATGTATATCATTGCTATCCTTTTGATTTTCCGATTTTAGAGGGGGAAATTATTAGAATACTAGCATATCCTTTTCTTCTTCCCTTTTCCTTTTTCTGGTTTGGTATTCTCAGTCTAATTCCCCAATGTAGAATATTCTAATATTAATGAAGAGAGCTTCCATAACTGAGTTTCTTTTGATCAGAGAAAATTTCAATGCTACAGTTAGTTGCTTTGTGCAATTTTTATCAATGAACTCTTCTAACAAGAATCTCAGAACTAAATTTTCAGCTATAACTTCAATTTGGACCATAGCACATCCAAAGAAGATAGCTAATGCAAATGAAACAAAATTTAGACTTGTTTTGATCACGTTTTCTTAATTAAACATTACCTAATATGAAAAGAACATTAACTAACATTAAAAGATTGCAATGAAAGCATTATATTAGGTTAAAGAAGGCGAAACGAAGATACCAAAAAGGGCTTAGGTGTATTATAATAATAGTAGTAATAGAATTAAATGCGTGTTTCCATTGTTCAAAACAGTCGTTCTACTTTTCACTTTGCAGCAGACTACTTTTTTCCTATACCAATGAGCAGATTTTTGTCTATGGATTTGTTGGAAGAAGAAATGTGTTCTTGAAAGTAGAAACCCAAATACGAATGAATCAGTACTAAATGTTGACTAAGTAGGGGACCCCAGTCTCTATATCCATATTTAAATGAAGCTGGAATATAAAAATATAACAAACAAATGGAACTGAATCACATCCTGTCACAGAATTGCACCAGGAAAGTGTAAACATACAAAATTGCATATGGAAGAACTCACTAAAACTGCATAATGTTGTTGAATTTCACACAAACTGCTAACCACCGTTCAGAAGAAGGCAAAAGTCGACTCCGAGACCATCCCTTTCTAACAAGACTAGCTCGTCGTTCCTTTCATTTGGAGCCCATGAGCATGGAGTTGATGACATGCATGATCAAACGAATGTTGGCGAGCTCAGCACCACCACTAGTTGGAAGATTGCGCTGGTGGTTCAGTATTTGATACACTTGCTCGAAGATTGGGCGCACGTGCATTGCAATCATCTGGTCGGTTGGATTTATTGCAGATAGAACCTCCCTCATCCAGGTTAGCTTACGTGGTGTCTCTTTGCTGATATCACAAGCTAGTTGCTGTAGAAGAGAGAGAAGTACACCTTGGTTTAAAGGAAGGGGATTCACCGATAAAATTCCCGGTAAGTCAACCTGTCCCAAACCAAACAAACACATTAGAATGAGACTAAACAAAGAACTCAGCCTTTAAAAACTGCTCACAGTTTATGGTTTTTATGATTCTTAGAGTTTCTGTCCTAAACTCCTAGTCATCATATACCTAAAACTGTAGAATAATCTAGCACTTAGTTCATGTTTCAACCATGTTCCGAAGCTGTTTATTTAAACCTGAATCTTCATTGCATCATAGGATTCAATCCACAGGAATTCAAAGTGTAGAGGCGTATAGCACAAGACTATACCTGAGAGCACAACCAAGATACAATATTGACATCACTCATTTGTAGCGCAAAGGTGAAAGCTTCCTCATACTTGCGCTCAGCCATCAATCTAGATAGCTCTTTGGTTGGGTCAGGAGGAACCTCGAGCTAAAACAGAAAACTTCTTCGTGAGTTCAAATAGCTAAAGAGCAGAAAATAATTTGTATTTCATAGAGTACCCAGCAAAAAGAGGAAAAAAAAAACAAAAAAAACACACACATCAAGAAACAACAGACCTTCTCATGGAGCGAACCCAAAGGACCATTACTTAGTTGACTCAATAGATTTGGTGCTTTAGAATTTGCTCCGGATACAGCAATAGCTAACAACTTTCTTTGACCATCAAGCAACTCGTTGCTCAAAGTTTGAGTCACTGATGATGCTGAATTTAAAGTATCCTGGAAAGTAAGATATAATTACTCTGTTAGATATGAACAAAAAGGTTTACATCAAGACTGTACAACAATAAATTTTTAATACCCTTAATGCATGTGCCAATGGAGAATGTGATGCCTCAAATTGTTGTTGAACGGCTGATGTATGTTCAGCCAATCCTTTCTGAAATGTTGCATCGACCTGCTCAAACATGGTCCTACAAGACATCTCGAATGCAGGGATCACAGAAGCTTCCAGACTTGATTTCAGGGTTTCCTGCATTTCAAAGTAAAAATAGATTATATAAATGAATTCGGATAGGAAAGGCAAGTTAACTATAGAAGGCATTACATTGTCTTTCTAAAATATCGAATACATGAGAGTAGGGAAAATGGAAGTATTGAAGTTGTAGAGAAGCGAAAGGATTCAAATTATTTCCATATTAACATGCTAAAAAAATTATATGTTCTACTATCCAATAAATATTTTCCAACACAAGGTATGGCTATTAACAGGCTTACAATTAGCTACTTCCAAAGGTCACTGTCTTTTTCAGATTTCCATTTCATTGGTAGGTAAAACAATCTACATTTCCACTCTAATTGCAGCCCATGATTGACCATGATTATGGATGAATCGGAATGAATAATGATTTCATTCATTTCTCTCAGATCATTAGCCCAAGTACTATAACATAGAGTTTGTTTTCTCGACACAAAAACAAAAACAAAAACAAAAAGACCACTACAGCAATCAGAAGTAAAACGTCAAACTAAATAATCGTTCAATACCTGAAGGGCTTGCTTTCCAGAAGTTTGAAACTGAGCTTGAATTTGTCTGCCAACTACAGCTTCAAGTTTGGAGCTGACTGATTTATCCAATTGATTTACAGCTTTATCACCTACTCCCTTCTGGTAACAGAAAAATCATGTAAGTAACAATAAATGTTGGACAGAATAGAAGCAAATGAACATAGAATTTAACCTGGAAGCAATCTACGACGGAAGCAGATATTGTTTTCTCAATGGCCGGAATAATAGTTCGTGCCACAGATTGCCCAATCGTTGCCACTTCTCTCTTAATAGTTTTCTCTATAATAGCAGGCAAGTCTTTGTTTAAGCAATTGCTGATTGTATTTGTCAGCTGCTGTGTTCGCTCCTTTGCTGCATTTTCCTGTTTTGCATTTTCTTCTTGAATACGGGCCCACAATGCATCAGAATTGGCTTTGACAGCTTTTTCCATACTCCTTCCCAAGGCTGCCTCGAGTCTTTTCTCCTCTTTGGTAACTGGAACACCTACCATCATTGCCATCTGCTTCTGCATTTCGTTTTGCATGCTCACTAGCTGCAATAGAAGAAAATGAAAAATGGCACTGTGATTATGCAATGCCAAGACATAGTAAATCCACATGCAACAGCAGCATATAAATTTATATATATTCAACACTGCAGATTTATACAAAAGTAATTTCGTAAACCAAAACTTATGTAAACATTTTACGACAATACGGTAAGGAATTTAATCTAATTTTATTGATTTATCAGCAATAACAGAAATTTTCAGTTACTGATTATGTGACAACACCTGGACGCATCCCACCATTCAGAAATGCACGAATCTTAATCCAAGAAGTTTCAAAAGCTCTGCAACTGACTTGTTATATTCAGATGGACACAAACTTACACAAGGAACAAATAGCAGATGTTGGGCATCGTGAAAGGACTACCACAACCATTACGGTGATCAATGCCAATTACCTTTGTGGTTTTGTTAGATCTAGGATAAATATTTTAAAAAAAGTGAAGTAATACCTGATTCAGCATCTCTTGCATGGAAAGCATTTGTGACACTCCGGTTTCTGCTCGAGGAGTACTAGAGCTAACACCTGGTTCAACAGTAGAATTGGTTGAATTGAACTCACTAGGTGATTGTGAAGGTAAGCCTGATCCCTGAGCACTCTTCTTCTGCTTCCTCCCTTTCGTAGTTGGTGCAATTTGTTGAGCGGGAAGAAGAGTTGAAGAATCGTCATCCTTCTCGGTGACATCCTTTACAGAGTCATGACCTTCTTCTTCCACTATGGTAGAGGTTCGGCTATCTGCTTCAGTTCCACCAGTCCCACTAATCTGCCTAGCTTCCTCCTTAGTGTAAGTTTCAGGGGATATGGCAAGGCATTCTCGAGCCATACCAATTCCAAGATCAGAAGCTTGGGAGTAAAACATTTTCTCTTTGTTCTCTGGCACAACAGTCTCAAGTTCTTCTTGGAGCCCAATATCATTACTCTGACTAAATCTTGCTTCATCCACAACTTTGACATCAACCTCAACTTTTCTTGTATCATTGCTAACCGCTACATCTTGAATATTATTATCACCCTCACTTTGGGGGTCAATTGTGTGGTTCACCTCAGAAGATGAACTAGCCATCAATATCTCGGCAGGAGTAACCAAATGAGTGGGGTGTTTGAATTTAACTGGATGCTTGAGAGCAGCAGAGGCATCATCTTGAGAGAATTTATTGTCATCGTTCCTTGAATCACCCTCCAATGAAGCAACATCAGGCAAGTTACCATGAGCACCATCCATAGGTCTATCTACTGGTGGACCATGCTCAATGCTGCTTGATCGACTAAAACTTGATAGAGTCCTAGAAACCCTGGGACTCAAAGGAAGTAGATTTGAAGTGGCAATAGAAATATCAGTATCATTAGGAGCTTTGGTTGATGACTCGCCAGAAGCAGCACCAATAGCATACCTGGCGGCTGATGCATTATCCAAGCCACTTTCATGCATGGATCCCTTGGGAGCTGTGCCGGACATAGATATCTCTGCTAGTTTACTGCCAGAAGACTCCACACTAGCAATTCCTTCAAGACTTGCAGCATTACGTGAGACACTAGAGTCTGTCCTCTCATAGACTACACTCTCTATAGGGGGTGGTAAACACTGTGATAGATCCAAAGCATACTGCTGAATAGCCTGTGTCTGGACACAATATACCTGAACAATTTGTTCACCATGAGGTAATAGTTCACTTGTCCCTGTAAAACTAAGTATCGACATAGTGACCGTAAATTCTGCTATGTAATCAAAACGGGTTGCTGCTGGGTTAGGACCATATTCCAAGTGCAAAGCATATATAGCATTTCTCTTGGCATTTGCCAATAAAAGAAGGCCAGCCTGTGACAAGGCTGCTACTTGATTGAAGAAGGCTTCTTCCAGTAGAGCATCTGTACTTTTTAATTCCAATGTCTGAGTACAATGCCATGATTCTGCGTCACTAGGAAGCAACCACCCTTCTTCACTTGCTGAAACCCATATCTTCAATTCCCGATTTAGGGGACCCTGTATGAACACTTAAACATTTGAGTGCATTAACAAAAAAGAAAAAGTCAAGAACATAGTAAAAATGAAGAAGATATGTAATCTAAAGAAACTAATGAAATCATAACATCATAGGAAATATACCCCGGTGATAAGAATGATATGATCTGGCTGATGAGGAGCAGGCACAAAGGTCACAGAACTGACAGGTTGTCCATCATGTGGCCTGAGAACTGCAATAGGAGTAGACTTCCGGTCCTCCCAAATTTTTATCTGAAGAGAGGGTGTAAGAATCAGAACTATCAGAAGGAGATAGCCTAAGGATATTACTCAAAGTAGACATTAACATAAAAGCCATCAGGAAATAAGGGAGATTGAACACAAACCGTTCCATCCACTGAAGCTGATACCAAACGGGTGGTCATCCACTGACACATAGACAAGTCAGTCACTTCTCCATCATGGCTGCCAACAAGTTGGACCCCATCAATCAACTTTTCAATAGAACACTTCAGGGGCTCCTCTGCTGAATATTTTTCACCTTTTCCAACTTTTGTAGTATCAATCTTCAGAACCCGTCTACCAATTCCCACTACAAGAACCTCCTGAATGAGAAAAATACACTTGGTTACTATTATTATGGCAAGGAAGTTAAAAACACAGCTGCAGAACATATGTAAAAGGGAACTATACTTGTTTATGGCAGTGCCAACAAACTCTAGGATGGAGAGGTTCCCCCTCTCCAGTAATTTGTAAGGCAATGACTATCTTTCCAGTAATTTTTGGCTTATCTTCTTCATCTGCACCTTCAGTAATTTTCCACACGTAAACCCGTCCATTCATACTTGCACTGTGGGTGCAAACAAATTAGCATGTAAAGGAGAAAGTAAATTAGACAAATTTTAAAACATTAAAAAAGAAGAAAAGAAACAGACAAAGAGTATACCTGGCCAAAAGGTGAACATCCTCGGCAAAGAAAGCCATGTCTGTGACCCTCTAGAAGAAAATTCACAATTCAAGAAAAAAATCAAGACAAGTTACGGGTGCCATAGACATGCCATGCTAAGAAATGACATGCAGTTTCAAAATTACCCCATATGATTTTAATACGATGACTTTAACAAAATCATGTCATGCAATGCAATATCATAAAATTATCATATAGTGAGATCTGCTAGGACCTAGCCTAGACTTTCATGATCAGCATTCTTGTGCACTACATTACAACTCTCAAAGCATATTCCCCTATCACACCCATTTCGCTGGATGCCCATAAAACCCATTGTGATTAGAACTTTCGAAGCCATTTGGTCTAGTAACACTCAAGATTATGATCATTAGGTGAGAACTGAAAAGTTAGAATTACCTGGTGAGTCTAGAATGATTACCAAACGATAAAGAATACTTTCAGAAAAGCGTCCCATCATTAACCAACCAAAAATAAAGAGATGCAAGTAATATAATCAAGTGGAACAAATTAGCAATACAAACAAGTGAAAATAACAGAATCCAATGAGCATAGTAATAGCAACCTGATCTAGACCCTTAAGCAATGATCTCAAAGCAGTGTTAATGTTGAGCACCCGGATGGCCCCCAACTTAAGACCATAACATATATATGTCTTATTAACCGCAATTTGCCTCCCCAAAACAAGTCCAGGATCAGACGCATATTTTGTGATGGGTGTAACCTCAAGTTGAGGCTGCACTTCTCCAGGCAATCTATCATCGATGTTGTAAACCAGATGATCTCCGAGCAAATGCCTCCCCTTGGGCAGCTTACTACTCGGCATCCGCATTACAGGGCCCTGATGTGAAGCAGCCATACCCTGCGCAGAGGGCATGACGTTCACATTTTGTGAAATAGAAAAATCCGATCCTGTGGAGGAAGTGGGATGGATTTGAGCCATCGGCATTGTTAGCTGCTGCGGAACCTCCAGTGTAGAAGGCGGTGCACTCAGCAACGCCATCAAACGTGCACCTGGATTATTAGGGTTTGGGGGATTTTGGGGGTTTTGCAAATTATTGGGGTGAGGTGAGTTAGGCGGTTGCAGTTGGGGTTGGAGCGGCGGCGTGGGATAAGACATCGATCGCTGAGGGTGCACAATAGCAAACTCTTGATGCGGCGGAGGAGGAGGGTTGGAGTACGGGGTGAACACTGGGTGGTAATGGTACGGCGATGTCTGGGGCGAATACGAGTACGGCCCACTGCCGGCGCCGGCGGGGGGTGGATATGATGCCGACGGGACCGGGGCTGAAACCAAATTAGGGTTAGTATTAGCATTACTACCATTATTATAGAATCCCTGTGGATTAGGGTTAGGACTGGGGATGGGGGTGGGTTGCTGCGGTGGTGGAGTAGATGGCTTAAACAATGTATTCATATCAAAGGGACCTCCGCCTGGTACGTTGGGATTGCCAGGGGAAGCCATCCTGTACCTATACGTACCTATCTATCAACCAATCAGCTCGCGTCTACTGCAACAAGCCAAAATCTGATAGAGATCGATTTGAGCGGATTTTTCGGTTGATCCAAACGCGCAGGTCGTGTGTGTCTAAGTGCGCATAAATTGATCGATGAGTCAATAAAATATTGATAAATTGCGAGAGATCCGATGAAGAAATTGGCAGCAACGCCGATGTGCGAGGTATGGGGATGGGAGCAGATATAGCGAGGAGATACTATAGCGACCAAATTTAAGAAGAAGATGATGAAGAAGAAGAAGAAGAAGATTCACAGATATTATTATTTTTTTCATTCATGTGAAGGTTTTGGTTTGATCGGAAAAATAGTTCTCAGGTATGTCATCAAATATGCGACTTTACGAAAAGGCCCTTGCCTTTTAGTGACATGATACTTTAGCCATTCTAATGATTGAAAATTGGATTTTATGTTTTGGTTGCTAAAAAAGGGTATTTAAGGTGTTTCAAATACTCAATCCGTTTCAATATTTACGACTCTTTCTACTATTTCCGAATGTCCTAATATTATTTATACGTACTATAAATAAGGGGCCGATAATATTAAGATAGAGCGAGTAATAGAGTGTTTGATTTGAATTTTTGATTTATTGGTTGAATTTTATTTGTCATCCAATTTTCAAGTTTGAATTTAATTTTTGTGTTATTTTATAGTATTGTTTACGATTTGAATTTGAATTCGTCCCGTTTGATACTTATATTAATGAGTTTCAAGTTCAATCTCCTTAAAGAATAAAAAAAAAATTGTATTGTTATATATTATACATCCACGTCTATGTTTCGAATCGATTAAAGGATTTGTGAATATACTCGCATAACATGATTGTAAGCCCTTCAACTATAAGATGTACGCAAATTCGCAAGTCAAGCATCGTATAGCTTGAACTCACAACCAGTGTAAGTAATACAGCATCAAGGGTTTGCAAGTATAATCGACTACTTTATAATATTGCTTGTATCAAAAATCAAATTGTTCGTAAATAACTTTGTTCGTTTATGAAATAGCAAATAAAGTGAAACGTGTGTTAATTAAGACATGATGATGAAATAACTAAAACCTGGAGATATATTTCAAAATTTGTTAGCTTATTATTTTATAATTTTTATTTTTATTTTTTTATCAGGTGAAGAGTCCACGAAAAGTGTGTTATTATTATCTACTTTAATCATCAAAAAAATGTATTTTTTTAGATATGATAAATACAAAACAAGCTCACATTTATTTTAGGGGTAATAGGTAAAATTACCCACTTTCATAAAATAAAGATAAAAAATATCCACTTAAAAATAAAAAATAAAACATACCCACTATTCATCATGTGCTCATGTTATTCAAGTTATTTTGAATTTGAATAACACGAGCACATGATCAATTTCATCATGCTATTGTAAAAAATGAGTATTTTTTATCTTTTATTTTTAAGTGGGTATTTTTTATTTTTTACTTATCAAAACGGGTATTTTAGCATTTACCCATTTATTTTACTTCGTTTGTTAATTTATCAATTAAAAACACATTTAATATATTTTTTTAAATATTTGTACCGACTCCCTCACTCTATCAGCTGCATTATTATTTAATATTTATCATAATAGATTATTGTGTTGATCGTGTTATTTAAGGGGGATGTATTGAATTAGGATTTTAAAGGACTTTTTAAGCTGAAAAAAATCATGCAGATTTAAAAGATTTTGCATGATTCTGTAAAGACTTTTTAATCAAAATTTTAATGGAATCTGTAGAACTTTGTGGACTTTGCAGATTTTGATAGATTTATGACATACGACAAGAGTTCATGATTTTTTCATACATTCGAATTTAAAAAGAGTCAAAGATAAAAATGATAATAATAATTCTTAATAATATCATAGTTATTAATCCAAAATGTGTTCATCCAGAACCAAATTGTAAAACAAACACTTCAAACTTGATATTGTCGATAATTCATGATATGATTGACGTAACATGAATAACTCTATATTTATTTTCTATTAACACCACAAATATTAAGGTAATAGATAATAAATAGATAAATGAGTGAGTGGATAAATAAACGAATTATTGAGTTTGAAATTTTTAAGATTGTCATATTATGTAAATAAAAAAGACATTCTTTTTAATTGGATAAATAAACGAAAAATTAATAAATACGACATACATATTACACAATCCAATTTAAATAAATAAATATGCCTTTATTTGCTTTTAGTTGGATAACCATGTCTTTTTTAATAAATTCAATAATATATTATTATTTACTAGTATTTAGTTATTTGTCTTTTGATTAATAAATAAATACAACAGTACTATTATTATGTAATCCAATTAAAAATATAATAAATAAATATATATATTTTTTAATAAATCGAATCAAATCAAAAATAATAAAGAAATAATGTTATATTATGTAATCCAATTAATAATAAACCAATTAAAAGCAAATAATATCACGGTATCAATCATGTATTTACATTTAAAATTTGAGATTTTTCAAAAGTAATTCGTTTGAAAACATAATTTAATAAAATCACTACTTTATTTGTCTTTTCTTCAAATCATAATTTTCAAACGTAAACATAATTTAGATGAGAAACACTAATTGGATTAGGGAGTAAAAAAAAATATTTGTGAAAATAATATGTAAAGAGGTTATACAAATTCCAACTGACCGGAGGTGACGCCGTGAGAAAGGCGGTGGAGACAGAGGCTGCAACTAAGCAAAACCCACGTCAATAAGAGGAAAAGAGAAATTATGCATGGGTGAAGAGAAATTATGCAGGGGTATATAAAAAATATGCAGCGGTGGTGAATAGGGATTGTTGTATTTATAGACTCACTCCAAGTGTCCTATGAAATCTTGATGACTTTCTATCGGATTGTTAACGTGTAGAAATAACACTAAAAAGTCCATTAAAATCCATCTAACTGAACAATCCTATAAAATCTTAAAATTTTTGAATACAAATGGATTCTTTTTAAATAGTAAAAAGTCTTGAATGAATACCGATAGATTTCAATGAATTCTTTAGAAAATCTTAAAAATCCTCATTGAATACCAATGGATTGTTTTTAAATGACATGAAATCCTGATTTATTTTTAACAAAAAAGTCCGTTAAAATCCTGATTGAATACACCCCCTGAGACTACCCAACTTTAAGTTGGGCCTGATCCATTCAATTGGGCCAAGGAATCTATATAAACTGAGGGTAGTCCAATAACATGTAACAGTGTGAAAAACATGGGCCGGCCCAATTCCGAGTATATTTAGGCTTCAGTAAGTTAGGTTTAGCAACATATTTTGCGTTTTAATTTTTATTATAAATTATCTGCAAGTCATTAAATTTTTTAGAATGATCTATATCTGAGTATTATGAAATCAATAATATATCCAAGTTTAACACATTGACTTAAGTCAAGGAAATAAAGTAAATTATTAATAAGCCTAATCACAAATAATTACTTGTCGACGGTATAAAAGAGAGGAGAAAGAGAGCCATCGCATCAAGAAAATTACCGCAGCCCAAAAATTACCGCCGTGAAAAATTTGAAAAAGTAAACCGATCAGTATCTCAAGAAAGCAAGAGTCAACGTGGAGGTAGGTAACTTTGGGCAGTATAAAAGTATCCGCTAATGGAGTAGCACAGATCGCAAGCTATCTATTATTAACATCATAATACTATTAATTTTGGATAACACAATCCCATTCGCGAGGAACTCGGATTGAATTCAATCCAATCCAATCGTGCCGGAGAAGATGAAGATCACCGTGATGACAGCCGACGAGCAAATCGTCACGCTAGAGATCGATCGCGACGAATCGGTATTTTACCTTGACGCTTAACCCTAGGATTTTGTTGGTGTAAAGATAATTTTTTTGTGAGGGTGGTATCATTAATTTTCTTTTTTGGTGTTTAATTGCATTGTCACAGGTTGAGAACTTGAAAGCTCTGCTTGAAGTTGAGGTTGAATGATTTTTTTTTATAATCTTTTTAGCTTTCATTTTGGGTGTTTTGTGATTCTGATTTGGAATTGCGTGCGTGTGTGAACAGACACAGGTGCCGCTGCAGCAACAACAGTTGCTTTATAATGGAAGCGAGATGAGGAATTCTGCGAAATTGAGTGCTCTCGGTGTTGCTGACGGAGATTTGGTTATGATGGTTCCGAGCGCCGCCTCTTCTGGTTCCAGGTTTGTACATTGAATGTTAGAAGAATTCCTGAAGTTTTGATATTTATGGCACCAGGATTTACTTTTAAGGAAGGTTTCATTATAATGTTGAATACTTGCTTCTCATCAATTTTCCTTTTCATTATCCTCTTTCCCATATGGCAAGATTCAATTTTCTTCAGGGATGGGAGTATATAGAAATAAAGTGTTTTACTTGCTTATGGAATGAACGAGTTTTTGCTCTGATCTTGAACAGGGCTGGAGCGCCCTCAAGCGAAGCTGTGGGCTTTAATCCCGATGGTTCCGCTGTAAATCCCTCAGCTTTCCAACAGCAATTGCGCAGTGATTCCAATTTGATGGCACAACTATTTCAGGTATGAAGATCCAGAAACCAAAAGACAGCAATTGTCGCTTACTTACAATGTAGCAATATGAGTTTAGCTGCGCTGTTCTTTTGACGGACTGTGTTAGGGTAGGGATGCTAGATATGGTGATTGGCTTCATTCTCCAAATCATCCTCATTTGTTCTTCAGATTTATTATTCTTAATATATTGCGTCCAAAACTCTAAGTTGAACAACGATTAGATTTGTTGGTGATGCTTAATTTGGCTATTTGAACTCATAGAGGGATCCGGAGTTAGCACAAGCTATACTTGGAAATGATCTCAACAGATTACAAGACATTTTGCGTGCACGTCATCGCCAGAAATCTGAATTAAGGCGTCAGCAAGAAGAAGAGATGGTCAGTGCTGTCTCAGCTATTCATTCTCTTTTTTTTTTGTTTACATTCTAAGTGCCATTGTTTGATCTTACATTACAAGCTGCCTATTATGTCTGTCTGTGTATCAAGTGTGATAATTTCATGTTGCTCACTTGCTTTAATTTTGGACAGGCTTTACTCTATGCAGATCCATTTGATGTGGAAGCACAAAAGAAAATAGAAGCGTCTATTCGCCAGGTTATTCAGTTTTCCTCTATTTTTATTACACTTTTAAATTGTTCTGAACATTAATTGTAAATAAATATTTTATCAACAAGTCACAATTGTTATTGGCAGAAAGGAATTGATGAGAACTGGGCTGCAGCTTTGGAATACAACCCTGAGGCATTCGCAAGAGTGGTACTTTTTATTGCCAGCTTCCTGTCAAAGTACTCATTTATGTTTTATATATTAAATTTACACACATGTTTAATATTCCCCAGGTAATGCTGTATGTTGACATGGAAGTTAATGGTGTTCCAATGAAGGTAATGATTTGTAAAGTAGTTTGGTTTGTTTTTCTTTAATTGCATTTTCAAGAGACAATAACGGAGAAGTAAAATAAAAGCAAGTCCTATGTTGGAATGCAAAACAATTTCTATAATATGAACTATTCTCCTTTTTATATTTAGGAGTGAAAAATATGGGGGGATAAACCTCCTGCTAATGTGCAATTATGTTTTCTTATATTAAGATATGTGAAACATTCTGTATTTCTTTCAGGCTTTTGTTGATAGTGGAGCTCAGTCAACAATTATATCTAAAAGCTGTGCTGAACGTTTAGGGTAAGATTATCTTTTTCTATTGCATCATGGAAACTGTAGGTTCTTTATATATTTGTTGCTTGATTGGGATTCTGATATCCTGATACTATTTTCATGTTCTTTACAGATTGTTGAGGCTTTTAGACACTCGATACAAGGGTATTGCCCACGGAGTTGGGCAGTCTGAGATTTTGGGTCGAATACATGTTGCTCCTATCAAGGTCTGCCTAAAATGAGCTGCAACTGTTTCTATGTTAACTAAGAGGGTGTCTAGAAGTTTGGAGAATTGGGATTTCTGAATTTTAGTAAATTGATTTTGGGAGAATTGGTTCAGTTTAGTATTTCTTTCTAAACTGGGGAATAGAGCTTTGATTTTAATTCGAAGTATGTTTAGAAAATTGTTTTCCAAAGTCTTAATAAATGCATCCTGGAAACAGGAGTTTTAAGATGTTATTTAGAGTTTACAACTGAACACTCTTCTTGTATCATATAGTTAACACTTTATAACTGTTAAGCCTGATATGGTTGCTTACATAATGTGATAGATTGGAAGTATATTCTACCCTTGTTCCTTTATGGTGTTGGATGCACCCAACATGGAATTTCTATTTGGCCTGGATATGCTTCGGAAGCACCAAGTAACGCCCTTTTTATTTTGTTAATTTTTAAAATTTGTTTCTCTTTACATTCGTTTAATCTTCTGGATGCTATGATCATATGCAGTGCATTATTGATCTAAAGGAGAATGTATTGAGAGTTGGTGGAGGAGAGGTTTCTGTTCCTTTCCTAGCAGGTAGTCATTGGGTTTGTTTGTTTGATAAATGAGATTATGATTATGAAGAAATTTGATATTGTTTAATTTTGGCTCAAATTTTGATTTTTGACTAATGTTATTGAAATACAGAGAAGGACATTCCATCACAGTTTCTGGATGAAGAGAGGTACAAGGAAGCTTCTAGTTCAGGAGCACAGGTAACGAAACACCCGACCACGCTATTCAGTTTTATCTTCCTCTTTCCATCCATTGGTTTTATCCTCGATATTTACACAAGGAATCTTTTAGATATTTGCAGAATTCTTTTCCTGTTCCCTCTCAACTTTGAACTATGTAAATTCTCTGGATTGTTACTTTGGCAGTGAACTTCTGATACTGGTTTATCCTACATTTTATGATCTCCACAGAGCAACAACTTGCTATCAATTCATGTCTAATAAATTAGTTTCTTTATCCAGTTCTAGATCTTGTTTTCTGCATAATAGGTAAATTCCAAGCAATCGTCAATTTCTTAAGTCGACGCTCTCACATTTTTTGCTTTTGGTTTGAGTTTTCTTCTATAAGTCTATGTGCATTCAAGGTAAATTGAAGCAATAAATCTTAGCAAATATTTGCCTTTTGACTTTCAGGCAACATCAGCAACTAGAGAGAATACCGGCACACCAAGTGGAGCTTCTGGTTAGTTCGAACAACTCTAAGCTACATTCAGTTGTACATTATGCGTTATGTATCTATCTTGTTCTATGGCATCGTGCGAATGTGCTTTCCTTAGAAGCTTCTTAAGTGAAACTAATGTGCCTTTCTTACAATCTGCAGGAAGTATCAGCAACAGCACTTCCCAGGTACTAATAACCACTTAATCTTTATATGAGTGTAAGTATGTGCGTTTGTAAACCCGAGTGCGGAATGCTTGCAGGCAGCTGAGTTTGAAGCTAAAGTTGCAAAGCTAGTCGAACTCGGGTTCGGAAGAGAACAGGTGATTCAGGCTCTGAAGCTCTTCGATGGCAACGAAGAACAAGCAGCCGGGTTTCTCTTTGGCTGATGGAGATCATCTTCCACTCTCCTAATTTCATGCTGTTTATGTACTCTACACTATAATTGGGTGGATCAGCAACTGCAAAGAAAACTCTTTCTCTTGTCTGAATGGGGAATTGATTTATTTATAGCAACATTGGATTTAAAGGGACGTTTTGCATCAGTTATATTTATGATTTGTTTCCAAAATATTTAGTAGTACCATTTATATTATTCAATTAAACGTGATTATTATATTTATTTTATTTATAGTTTATTGCATGGACACAGCATAATAATTAGGGTATAATAATAATAAATAAAATATTCTTACTTGGTTGCGTATGGGCAAAAAGAAGGATACTGATAATATTCCCTCCATATTCTCTTTAACAAATTATGAAACTGCCTCATTTCTCTTCCTATGCTTCAAAAATACAATAAGAGAGAGAATGGAGAGAGACTCTCGATTCTTCAATTGAGCTGCGCCTTCTCTTAGGTACTGTTGCTGTCCTCTATCTGAAACTTTTTTATTCCGAAAACGATGAACAGTCGATTCACTGTGTGTGTAATAGTGTTTCATTGCGAAAACGATGAAGAATCGAATAACTGTGTGTAATACCGCAGTGAGATTAAAAGGAGCGATCGAAGGCGTTTTGCGTGATCGAGTACTATAATATGGTGGTTTTCACTTGAAAGCTGATCTCATCTCCTTAGCAGTATTTATTTTGCTCAGATTCGTTCGATTCTGAAATTTTGGTTGCTTCGAGTTTAGATTTAGAAACAAGGTGGATGGGGTGGAAGTTACGTTGAGGATTTTTCTGAGGTTTGATTTGAGCTTTGAATTACGACTGTGTCGTTGCATTTTCTTTTCTATGCAATAAAATTGGATTCATATGCTCAAACTTCAATCTCTTCTTAGTACAAATTGCAAACAAGCAAACTGCACAAATGGCAAACATTCTTTCCCTTGCGTTCGAGGTTAGATTCAGATATAAGGTAGATGAGGTGTGATTCCAGCTTAGATGTTTTATGAGGCTTACATTTAGCTTTGAATTGTGACATTTTCTTCTCTATCTATCTTCAATGGCTGGCTAGGTACAAATTGCAGACAAGTACAAATAGCAAACATTCTTTTACTTGTTTTTCAATCAAATTCACATCTTACATTATCCTTTTTGTACATATAGGACCAGCAAACATATCGCAATTTGGTGATGCGCCAAATTTACATTAAATCAATACCTTTACTAGTCA
This sequence comes from Leonotis leonurus, assembly GCA_026898415.1. Classification (NCBI taxonomy): domain Eukaryota; kingdom Viridiplantae; phylum Streptophyta; class Magnoliopsida; order Lamiales; family Lamiaceae; genus Leonotis; species Leonotis leonurus. The sequence goes on from JAPKLX010000001.1 coordinate 189,173, forward strand.
ACAAACAATTCCAGATTCAAACTAAAGAATGCCCATTCTTGACAATGAATGATGCCTATCAAACTAACCACTATTTCTATACAGAGGTGAGAGGATATCTCAGAACCCCTTCCACGCGCCAAGAACTTGGTCGAATATCTCGGCCACGAGCTCTCTATCTGCAAGTTGCACAAAGGCTCTGAGCTCATCCCGAATGTCGAAGATCTTTCCAAACCTCACAAGATATAGCATGCAGCTGGTCTTCAGTTTGGGCAGATGATACAGAGTGGCATTCTGGAGCCTCTCAAGCACGTTCGTTGTGTCAATATCCTCCAGCAGGCTCTCATGGCAAGCTTCTTTCAGGTCCGAAATCTCGTACTTATCAGCTGCTCGAAGGAGCGGCAACCTTTGGGATAAGAATTCTTCCTTGTTTATATTGCCATAGATGTAACTCAGCAAAGCTCTGCAGGTTCCAATCGACATGTCTGAAATGTTTAAGGCAGCTGTTTCTGTCCCTTCTATGTCGAGCAAGAACATGCTGCGGAAAACAGGAGATCTGGAAGCAAGAACAGCACGATGCGCTGAGACACTCCCGTCGGATGCATTTATCATCAAATCAGTTTGAATGCCCTCAGACAGCATTCGGCCGAGTAGGGCGAGAGCTGTGTGATTAGACTGTCTACGAGCGAGTCCTCCATTCCAAATCGAGCAAGGCTCTTCCCCCTGTGCATTTCAGAAGCCATAAGTTAAGAAAAAAAGGTGACCCGTTTCAATACAAGTAAGTTATTCCATCTCCTTCGATTGCAATACTAAATTGATCTTAATGTAGCATGTATTTCTTGCAAGAACCTAAAAATAATGCAATATGAAAGTAAAAGAATTAAATAACTTACATCTGGAGGTGCAGTTTTCAAATCAAGAAACTCAATATCGATGATGAATTTTCCAGTCAAAGGAGCCTCAATTGTCCACACGAAGTCCTCACTGCTTTTGAGCAGCTTATCAGTAACTTCTGCAAGCAACTAGGTTGTAAGTCTCAAAATTCGAGCTTCAAAAAAATAAAACAGACCCAAAACTTGAACTTGGAAGAGGCTAGTTTAATTAGAGTAGGATAATGATTGAGAGAATTTACCTGGATGAAGAAAACACTTACGATCCCCTGCTGCTGTGAGGCACACGACTTTGATTGCAAAGGATGCTATTGGAGGATTTTCCCTAGTTAAATTTGATACCTCTGGATACAACCTAATCATCAGCGTCCGACTCTTCTCCACAGATAAATGCCTTCAATTCCAAATAATAGGAAGTTATATATTAGAATGATGAAACCGTCTGTTCTGATCAGGTGCAAAACATGGAAAAATCGTGTGTTCTGAATCCAAGATTACAACTTTAAGTCTATTATTCTTGATACTATTTATATGGAAAATCATTCTACTGATTACACACTGTTATAGTCTTTCATAGTTTGATGAATAGAAAGGCGAAAAAGGTGACTGACCAATTCCAGTGGCCGAAGTTGAAAGGATCGGATTTACGGTAGGTGGAGGAGGCCAAGTTGTCGATCCGCCATTGAGCTAAGCGCGACGTCGTTTCGACTCGATAAGCAGCGGCACCGCTACTCATCCTGGAGAAGATGAGCGCCGCCGTCAGCTCATGGATGCACCCCCAAATACCTTCCGGCAACAACCGATCTCCCTGCTTTCCCAGCTTTGCTTTTCTCTCCTTTATTCATATATTTTCACTCACCTCTCTCTCTCTCTCTCAACTATCTTTTTCTTTATTAGGGTTGTGGAGAAAAAGCATACCTGACTCCGAGGAATACAAGGTAGCCGGCACGCCAGGTTTTGTTTGATCGCTACTTTTTTACTCCATTGATAGTGAAGTACTTGCAGACTTTACTTGCCTTGTCTCTGTTTCTTGATTATATTTTTCTCTCCTCTCTCTATTTGTGAGTACAGTGTGTTTGTGTGTGGGGGTTTTATTGCTTTATTATTCATTTGCTTGCTTTATTGCTTAATGCTTATACTAAACTTTAAGTGGCTTGATGCGAGACATCTGTGTGCGTGTTGAAGCTAAACCTATATATATATTTATTTAATGCTTGAAAGTTCTCATATTTTATTACATTTTGTTGTATATATTCTATAAATGTTATCACATATTAATATTCATATAATCAAGATTTTTTGGGAAGTTGATGTCGGTGAATGGGCTGAAGTTGCCTATCAAGAATCAACTAGATAGGGCTCGATGTGAACAGCATGAATCTTCAAAATAGTTTAATAAAGATAATTGTACTAATAAGATATGAAACTAAAATTTAAAAGTTGGACCCTTGATAATGCAAATCTCGTTTGATTTGAAAATGGCGTGTGACCATCCTTTTCCCTTTTATAAATTTATGCTTTAAAGCAAAGAATTTTATATTTCTTTTGTTTTCTTTCATTTCGTTTAAAGCAAAATAATAGTTACGCTTTTATTGTTTTTGTCCTATTTTCGTGAATAGACTTCTTTTTCTGATAAACCAAAAATATGTATAATTAATCAAATAGAATCTATAATTTGATTTTTTTTATTTAATAGAGAAAAAACTTGTGAAGTCCATTTGTATATGGAGAAAAAGAGAATGCTTTATGAAAGAAGAATAAATATCAATTTAAATTCTCCATTATATGACGAACATAGTGTTTTAATACTAGGTGTAGTTGAAAGTTAGTTAGACAAGGAATGGCATTAAATATCTTTAAAATTTAATTAGTTCTATTTAAATAAGTTGGATGTAGCTGAGGATTACTTAGCTAAACAATCTTATGATTAAAAAACAATTCAATATTTTAATTGAACTTTCAGTTTTATTCATTAGTAAATGATTATATGAGCTTTAGATCGACAATTTCTACCCTAATTATCTCTAAAAACATCATGTTTTTTCTTTTCTTTTTAAAAATTTAAAATAAATATCTCACTCTGTCGGAAAACTACGTACATCATATTATATATTTGCGTGTAAAATTATGCCTAATCATTGAAAAATGAATCGTGTATATTGTTTTGTTGTGATTTCTTTAATTCATGACGTTGCACGCGATATTAACAGTATATATTTAATGGGTTTTATTAGTGACTAACTATATTTTGTCGCCTTAAATATGTGTGACCTACTTTTCCCATGATATCTCTCGAAATATTATACCATAAATTTTCAACTTTGTTTTTTGACATAATATGTGAATTGATGGATTTATTTATTGACAAATCCATTTAAAACACTTAAAACTTTACTAAAGATATGAATTGTTTTAGTAAACAACGTTATTTGTTTAATTTTATCATTCATCAAAATATAAGCTCGCATCAAAGTCCCTTTAAGAAAAGGTAGAATAATATTTTTTCCAAGATTTTAACTAATTAAGACTTTGAAGTTTGAATTGTGATGATGCTTATTAGCACGTCCAGGAATTGTGGTAGTTTAATAAAAGAAGCAAAGGGAAATACGTCTTTGCCTTTAGGTGACAAACACTCAACACCCAACACCCTGCATGGTCCCACTTTCTTTTAACAACAATTAACAAAAATCTAAATGATTAGCTCTTCTTATACACTTTCCTCAACGTTATTTCTCTTTTTCATTAATATTCTTTTTATGCACCACTTGTAATTGATAATTTTTTAGTCTAATTTCTTCCAAACCTTACTTTTCACTCATCTAAATTACACTAGTTGATTGTAAATTAGTAAAGATAAACTGTGTATATTATTTTGAAGTTGAAACAAGAGAGGGTAGGGGAAAAATTTGGTCACGCACAAGAAACCAATTTTTCAACTCTTCTAGGTTTTAATGAATCATCACCTCATCTACCTTGGTTACTGGTAATTGGCCACTTTCTACTCCACATTTGTCTATTATTCATGCTGGATTAGTTCATCAATATTAATTAATTAACTACACTCTCAGTAACGGAAAATTAAACTAATAGAATCAGTGCTGATATATATTGGAGGGCATAAATAAAATTTTGGAAAAAGAAATTATATTACTCCGATGACTAGATGTTTTGAGTACGTATATATATGGTCAAGTTTATTTTTTTGGGACTTTATTATTAGCCAGCCACCTGTTTCGTTCTTTTCCTATGTCCTTTTCAGTATCGACATTATATATTTCGAGGTTTTATAAAAATTAATGCAGATATATACTTATAATGAATACGTGTTACAAATATAGTGTGTGTATTTCTATTTTACATACATGATTTGTAAATTGTAATTGAATCCTTGAAATTTTTTCTTATGGCGTAAAATAGCAAAATCATTTTCTATGTGTAATTTGTTATACATGTATGTAATTAGATATTAACATGGTTTAAGAAATGGATTTGTACATTTAAAAGTGATATAAAAGTTAAAAGAGTATCATCCCCTAATCCGGCTGATTTTAATTATCATTGTTAAAATGTTTAAAATAGTAGAAAATGGTAGATATTTTGAACTATTTTTCTTATAAAAGTCCAACTTGCTAAAGTAACGATCAATTGATTTTATTTAAATGGGGCCAGCTTCTGGAGTGTCTAATATATAACATGACCCTATCTCCCAAGTATATTTTTTAGAAAATCAATATTCTAATTCCTACTAGCAGTAACTAAGAAATAATCATTAAAAACAATCAAAATTATTTCTACACATATAATATAGAAACTGGGCTAGCAACTATAGGCTGTGCTTGATCTATTTATGAAGATAGGCCCATTAAGTAATAGTAACAGCAGGCCTCTTTTAAGCATGTTATTTTCATATTTATAATTACTATATATATCTAATATATTTCCACCTGTAAGTCGCGCTTAAAAGAAAGACTTGTAAAAAAA